>CAIGQZ010033112.1:6788231-6818882 GCA_903798205.1 Danio tinwini
CACACACACACACACACACACACACACACACACACACACACACACACACACACGTTGGCATGTTCGTGAGGTAAATTTTCCTCTCCTCTCGGCTGTTAAAGCGATACTTGTGGATCCAGACACAAGGTGCCTGTGGTGCGAGTTTATTGTATTTATTCTATTACGGATAACCTGATAGCCGCGTACTATGCACATATAGACTGACCCCCTGCTGTTTTTCCGCATCACTGAACAGCGCTTTTGTTTCTAAAGACAATCGCAGCCCTTTCTGTTGAGCAGGTGAAGACAATGACCAATCCTAGGGGTGTAAGAACTTGCCAGTGCTCAAAAGGAAAGTGGGATAATATTTACATTAGTTTATTTGTTATGAATGCTCGTCCTGTCTTCTGTGCATGTGTTGGAGTTTGTCTAAAACATTCACAAAGATTGTTTTTTTTGAGCAGGTAAAATTAAACCTACAGTTCATATATATTAATGCTTGTATTAAAGGACAAAATTGTATTACAAGTAATATATAAATATAAACATATTTATCGATTTTAATAAAAAAAAAAATTCTTGTGTTGAATGTAGGTTCACACCCCTACAGGTCAGTATCTTCAGCAGTAAATAAACAAAGAACTATTAAACAAATGTTACTGTAAAGAAAGTAATAAAATGCTATTTGCAAGTAAAAAGTTAAACGTTTTATTGAGATGGATTCCTGGTGATTGTATGGGTGTTACTGGCCAGATATCTATATATAAACAAAGGAAAATTAAGACGCAGTAAAAAAAAGATTTAAGACCTACAACACAACATTTCTGGAGATTTAAGACGTTTTAAGGCCTAAAAAAATTGCTTTTGATATTTAAGACATTTTAAGACTTTTTAAGACCAAGCGGATACCTTGAAAGAGGCTATCTTTGTCTTTTATTTTCCTTGAGTGTTTATTTTGTTGAAAGACAAAAAATGAGAGCATGTTTACATATTCATCTACAATAAATGTCACTTTCTGAGTGTTCGTTATTAGTGCATTGCTGCAAAGGTATTTACAAAATTATTAGGTCAATTATTAAGTCAAAAGATGAAAGCTGTTAATATCAAAATCATGTTCACTCAGATGTGTAATGTATGCACAAATGCAAAAAATTGCTCACTAATAGCAAGAGTTTCTGAAGTCTATACCCGTTAAGTATATTTGTTATATTACTTACTATTCATGTGTTACTACTAGGGCTCGGCAAAAAAATCTGTAATTGTATTTATTGACCAAACACCATTGTCAGTATCGATTAGGGCTGTGCAATATTATAGATACATCTAACTATAGCGATAATTTCTTTTACGATAGTCCAACCTCAAGTTTCAATTCAAGTTGTGCCAAATGACCTCCTCCTCCGCTCCTGTAGATGTCACTAACTCGCGATCAACAAAACGCCTAGTAGTACAGTATCAGAAGTAAGCAAGAGTGAGCATGGCATAAAATTTAAAGGTGCCTCCAGCTTTTAGAGCTGACGTGTGGCTGCACTTTGGTTTTAACGCTATTAGGGTTGAGTCAATAGACGATGCCATCGCCGATGGCCTATAGACATCATGATGCTGCTGAGGCGGCATCACCGATCCTCCGCACCGCCCCCGTTGCAAACGCGCTCGTGAAAAACACACACTCAGACCCCGTTTACACTGATACAGCTTTAGTTTTAAAATGGCATTTTAGAACGAAAATGATCCACATCCAAACTAGCGTTTCACCAAGCATTTCGGCACAGCCCTACGTCTGCTGAAAACGCACATCACGTGACCACACACACACACACACACACACACACACACACAGCCCCACACACACACACCAAACACACACACACACACACACACACTGTCATGCGCTCGTCTGAACTCCAGAGAAGTGTACGGACTCTATATTTTATACAGTCATTGGTACGGACAGTTTATCAAGGATGTACCGCTGGATCGCGTCTCAATACAAGTTAGTTGTTAAACGTGATATTTAATTAATCTTGTCTCTATCTAACGACTCTTCAGTCTTTTGATTCTATCAGGTAACGTGTCACAGCATCAGTACACTGCTTCAGTCTTTCGCTTTCAAGCTTAAGTAATTTTAGTAAAAACCTCAGATACTGTTGGTTAGCTCCTGTTGGTTGTGCAGCTTTTTTACCAAGCAAGTGTGTGCAGTTTAATGAATTGGAATGGATGGAAAATAAATTGGAATTGGAATTTTAATTTGTCTGCTGACTTTATCAAGTTGTCAATATAATGTGACACATACTAATACAAACTATTGCAATATATCACAATATTTATTGTATCGCGATATATCGTAGCGTGAGGCCCTTGCCAATACACAGCCCTAGTATCGATAATAAAAAAGTTTTGTATAAAGTTTCAGTATAAAGGCTATAGATAATATAGTCATCCAACTTCACAGTTTTTTATAATGCAGTATGTATTTGAATAATGATGGCTGGTTCCTTGAAAGCTCAGATTTGATTATCATAATTTGTTTTATTTACAGAGTTTGAGGTTTACTGTATCATTATTATTGACACCTTACAGATGTTGTACAGATGCAGATCTACCTTTACCATTACACACACTTTGTAACATTTTATTTATAGTTATATGTTCTTTAACAATTATGTTTATCTTATTATAAAGAGATCAGATATTTGGTTTAAATATTTTTGTTTTTGCCTATTTAAACTATTTCACTTAATGTTGATAAATTAAAATAAGTTGGTTGAATAATTTTTTCTAAAATCCTAATATTCCAAAATGTATTGCTGAAAAAATATTCAATAATTATCGATATCGAATGATATGAAACATAATATTGTGAAATTTTTTTTTGCAATATCACCCAACCCTTGTTACTACAATAGGTCAAGTAATTACATGATTTATAGACTAGTGGTACAAAAATAACAACATAAAATATAAAAAATATATATTCAAGAAACCACCTACCTCTCTGGAATGACTTTTTTTGCAGGGGTCAGGAAGGATGAATTTGCAGAACTACACAGATGAGAAGATGACGCAGAGTCTGAAACTACAGCAAGAAAAAAAGCTTAACAACAGTCTGTTATCATATCTTCAGTAATGTTCTTTATGTCTTGTTTTGTCTACCAAAATCTTTCTGCTCATCTGTAGTGCTCTCTCCATCGGAGTCTGATTCAGGCACCAGGGTGATCTCAGGCTGTTTGTGAGCTGACTGTGGTGAGCATATTCTGGGTTCTTCTTCTTCAGGGCTCCATAAAGGCACAGGAGGCAAAGCAATTTTCTCTTTGTCATTCAATCCATTCTGCACACCTTTCTTGAACTTTGGGTCACAACTCGGTAGCACAGGACTTTCTTTTTTCTCCTTTGCACACACTCCTTTTTCTGGAGTTTTCAATGCATCTCTCTTGAAGATGTCCAGGCCAATGTACTGACAGGGCACATCAGCGAGCACCACACTCTCTCCCTCTGTCAAAGCGTATCGTACCTGAGGCGTCAGCTTTAATCTGCCCTTTCTGGTACCGTTTAAACTTCCCATGTCCCATATAAGTGCTTCCACAGCATCACTATTATCAGAACGTTTGTTAGAGTGAAATACAGAGATGGAGATGACAGCATGCAGACTGGATACAGATCGGGCCGGAAGCAGAACAGAACAAGCAGCAGGATCACGACCCAAGATATTTTCTCCAACATAGAGAGGAAATTCTGAAATTTGTGTAAAAAAAAAAAAAAAGATAAATTAATAGCATTATCAGCATTATAGGATTAATAGCAAACTCTGAAAATTGGACTGACAGTTTCAATTTACTAGAACTTGTTACTTGTTAAGCTGCTTTAACACAATCTACATGGTAAAAGCGCTATAGAAATAAACATGAATTGAATTATCGAATCATTCTCTGTAGATTTAAGCTTCACAGCATCATTTAAACGTATAGTTCACCCAAAAACAAAAATACTGCCATTGTGTTGCATTATGACGTGTATATGGATCCAAACTCACACATGATTTGATGCTGTATGTGTACAATAGAGATGAAAAATGTGTTTGTTGTTTTGTTTATCAAAATGCTACATATATATTTCTGCTATACAAAAAAAAGATTAAAATTGTCTGCTATCTTATTTAGGCAGAATGAATTTCCATTGGTTTTCATAGTTTCGCAGCACATATCAGACCCCTAGTTTTTCACGATTCTGCAATCGCTGAATCCAATGCAAAATCAAAAAAAAGTAGCAAATTCTTGCTATCCAGCAAAATTCTTAATTTAAACGCAAAATAATTGCAAAAAAATGTAAATAATTTACATTGACAATAATTGTTTTACATGACGTATAGACATTGCATACACAGGGCACATGAGTGTCTCTTGAAAATTTACGTCTTATCTGTGCCCTCAACATCCTAACGTTACATAAGAGTGGGGGGGCAATGTTTTGCAGGCTGTGCAGTAAGCAGACGCGGATGAAGCTCGAGTGATTTACATGTGATGTCAATGCAAAGATTGGATTAAACATCCTGTGGCATGAATTGGGCGTTTTGTGCATTTGATGCGCTTCAGATTGCAAAAGAAAGTGTGAGCAAACACCTAACAAACTGAGCAATGGAACAGACAGAAAAGCAAGCAGCTTACAATGATGGAGATTGGTTCAAGGATGACGGCCGCTGGACGTGACCGAATTGAAGGACATTATTTGTGCTTTACATGCAAGGCTGGTATTATGGTGAGCGTACAATCGATAAATGCTATCGCAATAAAAATAAAAATGGTGAAAAACTAGGGGGGGTCTGACATAAATTTACATCATTAAGGAACATGAACCTCATACTCCAGAATGTCCTGAACTGAGGCTGTCAAAAGAAGGAAATAATATTTAGTTTCTTGCACAGACCAATCATTTTTCTTCATTTTGTTTCATCAGGAGCTGATGAAATATTATAGATATTTATTTTGATTTGCCTGTACGTGTTTTTGACCCTCAATTGGGCAGGTAACTGATGATGACTTGCATTTTATTAAGCTGGGTTTGAGCTAAAATCTTTTTAAATACACTTTTTTTTTTACCTTGGGATGGACTAGACCTCTAAAGTGCAATCTATAAGGACACTCACCTGCCTCTGGTATGTGGTCATTTTTAAACACCTTTAATGTTGCTAACTGTTCTCTTTTTGGTCCTTCTTTGTCTTCTTCTTCTTCTTCTTCTTCAAATGAGGGATCCTCAATCTGCTGAGTGGCATCCATCATACCTTCTAGATTAAAAAGACTGTGGCTAAAACATAAATGTGGTTGTCATGGAAACCACATTTAAGTAAAGTGATGTTTTTAAGACATTATAAAGTAAAAACATAAATATTAAAAAATTAAGCTATTAATCGCTAGGGGTGTCAAACAAACTGTTGAATAAAAAACTATTTCATAATGTGCATTGCTACGACAATAATGATTGCAAAAAAATGCTACACTGGTAGCTTTATTTGACTGGAAAAATATTATTTGCAATATTTTTCAGACAGCCTTTGATATATTGAATGTCCCGCTTCATATTGCAAAGTTAAACATGCAAGACACGAGCCCTGTTTATGTTTGTACTGATATATCGTCCGTGACTCGTTGCATTTAATAAAAATGTGCGCTTACCTTACCATGCACAACACTTGGAAACCATTTCCTGAAGTCTAAGGACCGCCCTTTAAACAAACACTACTGATTCGCCAGTCAAGCTGTCAGTTAGGGTCTAAACCTACACTGATTTGTTGATGATGCATTCTTGCGGCGTGATTGGTCATCTGAAAAATAGTTTTCGCCATTGTCCTAAGTTTTCCGCGCGCTCTGCACAAGGGGCGTGTTATAAAGTATTTTCCTCTTAGATATTTATGATATTTGCTATTTTTTTT
This sequence comes from Danio tinwini, assembly GCA_903798205.1. Classification (NCBI taxonomy): domain Eukaryota; kingdom Metazoa; phylum Chordata; class Actinopteri; order Cypriniformes; family Danionidae; genus Danio; species Danio tinwini. Next base: position 6,794,134 of record CAIGQZ010033112.1, read on the forward strand.
TTGTATTTACATTATTAATTAAAAAAAATCTAAATTTAAAAACGATTAATGTTACAAAAATTTTATATACCTGCCTGTTTAAATAATTTTAGAAATTTTTATTACTGAAATGCATTTTAATGTATACTAAAATGCAGAATATATTCTATATGTGTAATTTTCACATATTATCTAGGTCTGGAAAGACCAACAGTGACTGCAGACTTGGATTTTTTTTAAATGCACAAACCATCAGGAACATACAAACAACACAATATAAAAGGTGAACATAGAAAAAACGAATATAACAATGTTCAAAATAAATAAAAATGAAATCCACAAAGCATAATGTACAGCATTTCTACATTCAGCATATTCTACAATATATATTATTGTAAAAATCTTTTGTAAAATGTAAAAATGTCATTTTAAAAATGAATTTTGCTAGATTCTTTCTAGAAACTTTACAACTTTGCATTAAAAAAATAAATGACAAAGGCTCTCTTTATCTGCATTATAGAAACTACAGATGTCCTCCATTTCAATGTACTTTGATAATAAACATTTTACTGGGTAAATTGTATGTAGTATTTTAAAATGAATTTCCTCTATTTTATTGTAATAGAGTATTTGAAGGGAGTTAACCAGGCTCTTTTCCAATTAATATGAACTATAATAGAGTTCCAGGAAAAATGTCTTCTAGGACTAACTTTATTTTGCTTCTGAAAAATATTATGAATGTGCTTGTTATTACATTTTTTATCTGTTAACTCAACATCTTCTAAACGTATTTAAAGATGTATTTAATTTATTTAAAGAGGTTATATTTCCTTTACTTCAAGCTGAGAAACGCACTCTTAGACACTCAATGTAGCTAGTGACGTTACTATTAAAGGTTAAAAGCATTAAAAGCATGGATTGCAGCTCAGCTCGAAAAGACAGTAAGTACATTGGTGCTTCAAAGGAAAAATAAACAAGTTGATGATTTTTTTAGCTCATTTTAATGCTAACTTTATAACTATGAGTTATGAGTAGGCCCACACTGAATCTGTACGCATGGAAATCCGCAGATTTCTGCAGATTTTCAGCCCATCATTCAGCCCGAAAGTCTATTTATTTACTTGTGTAAATGTGTGTAAATTTAAGGTTTTTAAATTAATTTCAGTAATATTATTGACTATTTTTTTTTTCATGTATTAAGTTTTTAATTACGATACTCCCAAAATCATTTCGCATAAACCCTGCGCAGAAATAGCAAAAATGTCTGCAGATTCTGTGTGTGGCCGTAGTTATCAGACCACTGCCTACAGAATATGTTTGGTGAAGTGTTGCAGAAAAAAAACATACAAAAAAAAAAAAACCCACAGAAAACACTTAATTTTTAACGAAATATTTTTCATTTTTATTTTGGTTTTCTCCAGAGGCTCAGTTTCCTTCCACACAGGGACAATCAAGGAACATCAAAACATTTCAAATATGTAATTAACAATATAACACTTAAAATGATGGGCTCAGAAATAAGACATAACAGAGTCCATGATTTAAAAAAAAATTGCACCAACAATCCATTCAACATGCTTGTCTTTTCATTTGCACAATCTAAAATACTTCCCTTTCCCTATATTGCTCTTGCCATCCATTGATCTATGTCCTCCTGTAGACGTTGGTTGGCGTCCAAGTAAGGTCAAGATTCAACAACCCTGTCGTTCCATCAGTCTTTTTCCATTACCATTTCCACAACATGCTTGTCTTTTCCAAACATTTCTTTAAATACTGCAATCAGACCTCTGGAGGTCACATTGAAGTGCCATTATTTCACTGAGTTGCCCTGTTCTAGTGCAATAGCAAACAAAAGAAAACACTAAAAAAAACATTTTACTGAAGTTACTTGTAGACAAAAGAAGCAAATGTTAAAAAAAAAGTTAAACGAGATGTTACAGTCCTCCCAATTTGTAACACTGATTCTACCTGGATGTTTGCCACTTTTCTCTTCCCTTTTCTGTACCGCACCATCAAAATGGTAAACTTATACACTCATACACACTAAAAAGAGTGAACTGTAATCGCAAACACTGTTACCCACTCCAATCCATGTTTAAAAAACATTCTTTCTGCCTTCCTCTGGTCATTTTTGGCCCCTTTTTGTCTAGTGCTAATTTCTACTTCATCTGATTGAGACACTTCCATAAACGTTTTGCTACATTTACTCAAAACACACTACCACCTCCCCAAAGCACCCTTTAGTTTCCTTCTTAAGCGTCATCCTCTGCTTCTTCCTCAAATTCGCCCTCTTCCTCTGCTGTGGCGTCCTGGTACTGCTGGTACTCGGACACCAGGTCATTCATGTTGCTCTCTGCCTCGGTGAACTCCATCTCGTCCATCCCCTCACCGGTGTACCAGTGCAGGAAAGCCTTACGCCTGAACATAGCCGTGAACTGCTCGGAGATGCGCTTGAACAGCTCCTGGATGGCTGTGCTGTTACCGATGAAGGTGACCGCCATTTTGAGACCCCTAGGTGGAATATCGCAGACAGCAGTTTTGACGTTGTTGGGGATCCATTCCACAAAGTAGCTGCTGTTCTTATTCTGGACGTTCAGCATCTGCTCGTCTACTTCCTTCATGGACATGCGGCCCCGGAAGACGGCGGCGACAGTCAGGTAGCGCCCGTGTCTTGGGTCGCAGGCCGCCATCATGTTCTTGGCGTCGAAAACTTGCTGCGTGAGCTCAGGCACGGTGAGGGCGCGGTACTGCTGGCTGCCTCGGCTGGTCAGAGGAGCGAAGCCGGGCATAAAGAAGTGCAGACGGGGGAACGGCACCATGTTGACGGCTAACTTGCGCAGGTCAGCATTGAGTTGGCCGGGGAAGCGCAGGCAGGTGGTGACGCCGCTCATGGTGGCGGACACAAGATGATTGAGGTCACCGTATGTGGGGGTGGTGAGTTTAAGAGTGCGGAAGCAGATATCGTATAAGGCTTCATTGTCTATGCAGTAGGTCTCGTCTGTGTTCTCCACCAGCTGATGGACCGACAGCGTGGCATTGTAAGGCTCCACTACGGTGTCAGAGACTTTTGGGGAAGGCACCACACTGAAGGTGTTCATGATGCGGTCTGGGTACTCTTCGCGGATTTTGCTGATCAGCAGGGTACCCATGCCAGAGCCGGTTCCACCACCGAGGGAGTGAGTGAGCTGGAAGCCCTGCAGGCAGTCACAGCTCTCTGACTCCTTGCGGACCACATCCAGAACTGAGTCCACAAGCTCAGCACCCTCCGTGTAGTGGCCCTTGGCCCAGTTATTACCAGCCCCGCTCTGTCCTGTAAAGAGACAAGGAGGAAGAACACACTTCAGACGCTGCAGGATGAGGTGCATATTTCTTTTTCCTGCTTTAATTGGACCTTTTAAAGTGTAAGTTTACCCTAAAATGAAAATTCAGTTTTTAAATATACACATAGTGATGTCATTTCAACCCCCTGACATCTTTGTTTGTCTTTGAAACACAAAATACTTATTTTATATATTTTAAGGCAGCATGGTGGTTAAGTGGTTAGCACTGTTGCCTGACAGCAATAAGGTCGCTGGTTTGAGTCCCAGTTGCATGTTCTCCCTATGTTCACATAGGTTTCCTTCAGGTGCTCCGGTTTCCCCCACACACTAAATTGGCTGTAGTGTATGAGTGCATGTGTGAATGCGAGGGTTTATGTGTGTTTCTCAGTTGTGGCATCTGCTGCGTAAAACATATGCCAGAGTAGTTGGTGGATCATTTTGCTGTGGCAACCCCTGATAAATCAGGGACTAAGCCGAATTAATGAATAATGTAATGTAATATTTATTTATTTAGCACATTTGTGTACCATACACCCAAAGCGCTTCACAATCATGAGGGGGTTCTCTCCACACCACCACCAGTGTGCAGCATGCACTTAGATGATGCGACGGCAGCCACAGGACAACCACGCCTGTGAACACACCACACACTAGCTATTAGTGGAGTGGAGAGACAGTGATAGAGCCAATTCGGTGGATGGGGATGATTAAAATGCCATGATGGGTAAGGGCCAATGGGAGGGAATTTGGCTAGGACAATGAGGTTCCACCCCTATTCTTTATATGAAGTGCCATAGGATTTTCAATGACCACAGAGAGTCAGGACCTCAATCTAACGTATCATCCAAAAGACGGTGCTCACTGACAGTATAGTGTCCCCTTCACTATACTGGGGTATTAGGACTCACACAAACTGCAGATTGAGTGCCCCCTGTTGGCCTCATTAACATCACTTCCAACATTAACCTAGTTTTCCCATGTGGTCTCCAATCCAGGTACTGACCAGGCCCAGCCTTGCTTAGCTTCAGTGAGTAACTGGTCTTGGGCTGCAGGTTATGGCTTGATAATTATGTTTTAGATAAAATCTGAGGGCTTCCTCATCCTGCATATACAGTAATCTTCCAGACTCTTTCAGAAGAAGTATGAAATCTATTAAAAAACTGTTCAATATAGGGCATATATTCATGTGTCATGTGTCACATTCATATTACCCCTCGGATGCACCAGTGCTTTGTTTCAAACAGAGGAAACGACTCATAGCCATCAGAGGGATATTGGTCACTACACAGTACTCATGAATGTGCACAGTATACTGACACTCAGGGCCGGAGCAAGCCGAACTGCCGCTCTAGGCAATGGACTAGCACGCCGCCCTCAACCTGAAAGTGAAAACGAACCCGACCAGTTTATAAAGTGAGGACGGGGGGTTGATGTTGCAGATGAGTCAGTACGTTGGGTTGGGCGGCGGGGAGCGTTTGCCGCCCTCACTATTATGCCAGACTCCTATTATGCAAGTGTTCAGTTGATGTTGTGGATGAAAGTCAGTACGTTGGGTTGGGCGGCGGGGCGCGTTTGACACTAAAAATACGTTTTTTGTACCATTCTGGACTTTAAACAAGCTAGGAGCATTGATGTCTATAGAATAATCCATAACATAATTTTATTTTTGGGTGAGATATGCTTTAACGTTATTGATAGAGTTTCATTCATTGATTTTTGTCTGTTGATAGATTTTCAGTCACTCACCAAATACAAAGTTGTCTGGTCTGAAGATCTGTCCAAAGGGCCCTGAACGCACAGAGTCCATGGTGCCAGGCTCCAGATCCACTAGAATGGCTCTTGGCACATATTTACCTCCTCCACGAGTCATAGAGAAACAAGAAAAAAGGACAAACAGACCAGCTCAGTACATATAGGAAACTGAATATTTGAACTGAGGAATTGTAGTATCTGCATGCAGGTTCGGGGGTTTAAAAAAATCTAAGATGTAGGTTGAGAATGTTTCATTTTAATATTGACCTCTAGATGTCATTAAGTTTAATCTCAACATATTTAGTGAATAGTTAAAAAAAAAGTCTGGAGATTCACAAGAGACACTCATCTGAAAATGTAAAAATCATCTGCAGTATGTAATGTCTTAAAGACCACCATTTTATAAATGGTTCTAAAAACTTTGGAAAATGTTAATTTTATAAATACTATAATTTTCATGGAAATATTCAGTCAAATTTAAGATATTTGTTTGAATTCCAGTTGACCATATTGTAATTATTAGTTTATGTAATCAAACTTTTTTTTTATACTATTGTAAATAAATCTTAACAAATATAAAGTTTTAATAATTAGAAATGGGCCATCCAACTCAAGAGGTTAAGATTGCTGGTGAATATACAATTTTAATTTGCTATTTAATTTAAGAATTAAATAGCAAAATACACGCATTAACATAGAATATCTATTGTCTTTAAAGTACTTAACATTAAAATAATTAAAATCATATTACATATTTAGCAAGAATACGATTCAAGTTTAAAGAGCCTCAATACACATTTCATGATTTTCAGCCTTGTGTTTTAAAAACCAATTCAAAAAGTTTCAATATGTTTCCCTTAAAATAACCATGAAATGAAATATCTTTTCATTTTTATTGTTATGAACTTCCAAAAGAAATTCTTCCTCGATGATGTTATTGTTTCTAATTAGAGATTACAATCTTTTTTATATTATGACATTCACTAATACTAATTTGTAACAAATAATTTCATAAAAAAATAAGTACAAAATTAAATAATTAAAAAAGTAAAAAATAAAAACTTTAGATTTTGATTTGATTTAGATTTTTTAATATATGGTCTGAAGTCTCATTTTCAGTCCTGTTCATGTTAATAATATAGTTTCCTCTTGCTTTATCCTCATGTCTTAAAGTACCTGTAGCCTCATTGTAGTAGACACTGATTCTGTCCAGCTGCAGGTCACTGTCTCCATGGTAGGTTCCGGTTGGGTCGATCCCATGTTCATCGCTGATCACCTCCCAAAACTATAAACAACACATAGACATTAAAACATCTCCTCCACTGCACACACACACAAATGTATCCATCAAATCTATCCTATTAAGCACAGAAACGTTGAGCATCAGTATAAACCAATAATTAATTTGTAAACTGGAATTGGTTTTGCCTGAGTTTTACCTCAGCAAGAGGCTTTATGGACATTTAAATCATTAATTCTAAGTTACTCTCCAAGTGACCTTAATCTGATAGAAAAGCGCAGAGATGGGGGTCGAGATAGACGTATATCAGCAAGCGAACAGAAAAAGAAAAGATTGTTCTTGCATGGGATGTATATTGAAAATAATTGTTTTGAAAGAATGAGGCCAATAAACTAGAATGCGCTGACGGACACAGGCCTACCCTCGTGATCCTGTTCTGACACTCTCGCCTTATCAGAACCTGTTAGCCACATTTCTGCTGTGTCATCACATAATATTGTCATTAAAAAAACACACACACAGACACATGCTGCATGAAATCATTCGCCTTTAGTTATTTGAGCTTTATAACAAAAGAAAATTATGCAATCACTTTAATCATTATAATTGTTTTTGGCAATTATTAAATTGACCAAATCAAAGGGCTTTCTTTTTACTCCATGAATATGCAATTTAGTCATTCATTATTCATGTTTCATTTATATCTGCACTGTAGAAGGGATGGACAGCAGCTGTTAGAGGCATTAAGTCCATTTGCAGATGCCTCCTCTTCCCCACCCTGACCTCAGACGAGTTCAACAGATACTCGACATCTCTTCATTTAAAAGGCATGTCAAAGTCTTATAAAGGATGAGGACGATTTAACCCAATTCTTAATGCCACATAAGACATGCAACATCTCATGGGCAATCTTTAAGAAATTGACTTGTTTTAAAATTGGGTCATGAATGTTAAGAAGTTTGATGTATTACAGATTCTACAGATTTTAGACAAATTTATTTCTTCCTTCATTTTTGACCAAAAATGTAATGTTTCGGTTCTTCAGAATGGTATAAAATTATTTTTAAAACATGCAACAACAATAGCTATAATTAGAAAAAGTTAAACTGACACTTTTTTGTTTGTTATCAATTGGAAAACTTTCATTAAGCAAAAACTTTTGATTCTGCATTTTACTTTGTAACTTATAAATATTAATATATTTAAATTTTATTTAAGATAAATACATGTTTTAGGAAATATACATTTCATACTAAATTTATAATTAGCATTAATCATTTATAACAATAACTTTAAAAGTCTATGATTCTTTGAGTTTATGATTTTTTCCTAAAATTATTTTTACGTTTAACTTCAGCAATAATAATAATAATAATAATAATAAGTTGTTAAGAGGACATCAATAATAATAATTACTGCATAAATAGAATTTAGCAACATTTAGCATGAAAAAATATATATATATATAATTGAACTTAAAGTAAATTCATTGAAATGTAAAAACAAACATATGCTCATATTCATTGATCAATTAAGGCTAATCCTTCTGTGAGATTAAAGTAAGAAAGAAGCCCATTTAAAAAAAAATAATTTCAAATTAACCAATGACTAAAAATAATAATAAGGTTACTAATCAAGAGTTCATAATTGACCATTATTAGCCTACTTCAATGGCTTTTTCTTCAATTAAATCCTCATTGTCTTCCTGCACCGCCCCACCCTTCCCAGCATCCTCCACCTCTTAATCACAGCAGTCAATATCTGCACAACGATGACACTAACGCTTCACTAACAGGACAGGCAGAGAAAAACTGCATTAAAAAGTAACATAACAAAAAGAAAAGAAGTTTCGGTATGCTATAGTAATATTAGTGCCACGTGGCTGCGCTCGGAGTCCTGACAGCTGTTTAAAGGGCTCGTGACACTGATAACAGGTCGCCATGGTAATAATTACAGAGCGCTGCTGCTGTGCACATCAGATCCGCCACACCCGGTGCATTGAAGACAACGAGAGAAAGAAAGAGGACAGGCAGACCCCCCTCTCCCTCTCTCAATCCCTACACCCACAACTCTGATTTACACACAAAGACATTAATGCTTGGAGTCTGTGGAATTTGAGCATCGTTTATATGAAAAAAAATGCCATTCAGAGCGACTTAAAGACATAATGGGAATGAATGGGAGTGGGAGCCGCATATTTTTGGGCGTGAATAAAGGGGGCTTCAGATGAGACAAAAAGAGGTCAAGACAAAGCAGTGTAAAGAGAAGTAGATTCTTGTACATAGTGAAGGGGTTATAAAAGTGCTCTACGTGTTGCTATAGTGTTATACATTATTAATAACCTTTGGTAACGTGCAATGCGAAATACTGGACATAGGGTTGGTCTGTTCTGCATAACAGTCATGTTGAATATAAAGTAGACAAAATGTTTCTGCTTTAGATACAGTAAAAAAAAACTTCAACTAGAATAGCACAACACATAATCATTGTTGCATTTTTAAGACAGTTTTTAGTTGAAGATGCTTAATATAAATAATGACTCAGATTTTACTCTGAAAAACTGCACTTACCTTAGCACCGATTTGGTTTCCGCACTGACCGGCTTGGATATGAACAATCTCCCTCATTGTTAGAAATTGTGCGAGAAGTTCTCAACTAATTCTGAAAAGTAGCGGTGTGGCTCGGCAATAATTTTTGATAGCCGGACAAAGGCTTTATATTCCTGGACCGTCTCCAGAACGAGGCTGGTATAGTAATGGGCGGGGCACTGCTGGATGTTGAGGAAGCTGATTGGTCAATACTCAGGGAATGGCGCGTGGACAGGAAGTATGCAGGGAGTGCCAACGAGGATTGTCTGTAGAAAAAAAGAAAAAGTATGTTGGTTGTATTCAGTTGGCTTATTAACATTTTAAAACACGTTTTTAATCGGTGACCTCATTATTATTATAATTTTGTTTACATCAATTTAATCTTAGGACTGCAGTTTGGCTAAAATGACCCTTTGGACCTTTGGAAATCTAGCTATATTCATTATTATGATGTTAAATAAATATATACTTTAACCTATGTACTTTATATTTACCTTTAACTTAGAGTTGTTTAATTCATGAAGTGTTTTTTGTGGGTGCAATTAAGGCACACTAAGAAAGAAAATAAATTCTTGTTGTCAATTGGACCCCTAAATATGAACATCTTTGTGCAAGGGACCCACTTAGTAAAATGTGAAGACATGTATAGTTTCCTGTATTAAGACCCAATGTATTGTTTGTATTTATTCATTTAGCATATTTTATGTTTATATTAACATTAGTTTACTTGTTTTTTAACTATATATTATTATAAAATTACAAACTTTTTAAATTATAAATTTTAAGCAAATTTGTATTTTCTTTGTATTTCGTTTTAATAACAAGTTCAATTTAATAACATTGTACAATTAACTTATTTGAATGTTGCTGAATCATATTTTGTACTAATATTATATACTTATAATTATTCAATCTTTTTTTCAAATAAAAAAATGTTTAAATTTAAAATGACATTTATTTTTTATTACAAAAAATATAATTTTGTAATATTTTTTATTACAAAATTTAATTTTGTAATTGTAAAATTTCTGAAAATAAAATAACATTTTACATAAATTAAATATATATTTTTTATTTAATTAAATTTGATATTTTAAATTTTTACTTAATTAAAAATAAAGGAGCATGAAAATCTTTGTTATATAAGGAAAAGTCTCTTTCAGGTCCTAAGATAAAGAGAGACTGAGAAGGAAAATGTAAATATACAAGGGGGGGGGGGGGGGGATAACGGTTTTTGGTCCATAATGCTGTTTTTGGTTCTTGTTGAATTTATGTTATCACAAGGTATAAAATCGAATTAATAAATAATAATAAAAAAACTAATTAAAATTAATAAAACATACTTAGAAAACAACCAGGTGGACATAAGTAAACACGATTTATAAGCCCCTTACAAAGTTTTGGCATTTGAATGTGCATCCTAGTTCCCAATAATAACTAAATATAATAGTCAGTATTTTAATAACACTTTAGTTATTTGTTTGCAAAGCTTATTAAAGTGCATTTCTATTTAAAAAGTCAAAGGCTATAGGTCCAATATATTTACAAACATTTACACTTTTGATATCATTATTACGACTCATAATCTAAGCCTGACATACTTTTATGTCATAATTAACTTTTAATTTATAATTCATAAATTCAGAAGTCATGCTTGTGCAATCACGGGATTTAGTGGGCTACTGTTTTGACATAAGTTTGCATTTAAAGTCATATCATTCCTCAATTCGCGGCAGAGAGCAGTGTTTAATTTACTCAACTCCCTACCGTCGTAAAACCCAGTGAACTACCTACACAAGGCTGCATCTTGAATGTATTAACTGCTGTCCCGGTAGGGAGCTCAACTAAGTTTTGAGACGCAGCCAGTGAGTGTTTGTGAGGCGTGGCCGAGACTGCGTAATTACGGCGAGTTTTCTTTGCCATTGACACAACTGAGACAATCCGAACCACATTTACTTCGTTTTTAACGAATCGTCTGCAATCGGTAAGAACACATAGTTTTATGTTTAAGTGAAGCGGAATGTGTAGACTTGTGATTCTCAACACCAGAGTAAACTTTAGTGGCGTGAAATGCAGCATAGCCGTAGCGAAGGAGTAGCCAAGCATTTCCTGTTCTGTTGTAAATACATTGGTGCCTGGCCACGGATAAGTTTTTTAAATACATATACTCGTACCTGTTTTGCTAGAAATCGTGCTTTCGGATGTAGATGTTATTATAGTATAGAGAGGGTCTCTTTTTAATCGAGTATTCGTCGGCATACACGTGTATTTTCAGTACGTTAACGTAGTTTTGCGGTTTTGTGCGTTTTCATATATCTAAATGTAGGTCTTCATAAGTGTATTGATTATATGGCAATTATTATGTAATAACTATTTAGACTTATGATTTATTTAAGCTTTTAAGCTATATAATATTTGGAAAGTAACCTTGCATAGTATTATTATGCCCATTTCTACACCAGTGTAAATATAAGATATGGTTACCAGGTCTGTGTTTTAACGTGAACGTGAACAGCTCTTTTACAGAAAGGCAAAGGGAGGAGTAGGCTCACATGAGAGGCATAGTCACCACTGAACTCAAGAGATTATCTAGCTCAGTCTGTGTTTACTCAGGTGTCATATCTAAAATATTCCCAGCATGTGTCGATCTAGTGACTGATGCCTTTCAAAATACTTCTGCTTTCTTTCTTTAGATCTAATTGAAGATGTTTTACACCTGTGGTCCCAACGAGGCGATGGTGGTCTCAGGTATGCTGCATCTGTTGGACTTTATTACACGGTTATGGCATATGAATAGAAAGGAATGTATTAGGAGGACTAATAAACTGTGGAGTTCTGCAAGTACTGCACAAATGAACTACATTTATAAAGCTTGTCTTTGGTGTTTGCTGAAGAATGCACAGTCCGAAAGTTTTAATGTTGAACTGAAACTGTTTGAAATCTTAGATTAATCCTTCAGTGTAATATTGTTACTATTTTGCTTCACATATAACATGAGTTGGCACTGTTCTAGAGGGTTAACAAACCCTTAGCATGTTTATAGCATGTTTTTTAAACGTTGCTTGTCTTTAGCATGTTTCTAGGAAGATATAATACACTTGTAGTATGTGGTAGCACATTTCTAGCTTGATTTAACAGTGCTATCATGTTGTGTTTTAACACACGGCTAACAAAGTTTACTACATATTTTAGGATTTGCTGCTAGCATATATTAGTATGTTGATGGCATGTGTCAAACATGTTTTAGGACACACTGATAGCATGGTATAACAATATTATCATGTTTCTAGTATGGTTTAATACACTGCTAGCATGTAATAATGTGGCTAACGTGTACATCATGATTAAAATTGTTAGCATGTTGACATAGGCGCCATAGCAGAGAGTACACTGTAAAAAATGCAGGGTTCCACACAATTTATTCATGTTGACCTAACACAAATTGATTAAGTTAACACTTTTAACAAATTTATGTGGATTGAACATAAAAAAATTGAATTGTCCCAATGAAATCTCAAGAATTGTGTTGTTTCAGCTCATTTTAAATAAGTAGTTTGAACGAGTAAAACAATGTTTACTTCAAACTTAAGTTTAGTAATTGTCTAAAGTTAGAGAATGTTAGTGGTTATGACCAATTGTGGAGGCTCTAGAGAAATTTGTGTTTTTGCTGTCAGAACAGCTACAAAGTGCTCAAAACCTTTCTCAATCAAGAGTGTTATGAATAGGCATGGGACGATAACCGTTTTCTAGGTATACCGAGGTTTGGAAAAGTCAAGGGTATTAACACCTTTAAAATGTTCTGTAAAACCGTTACTAAGGTATGTGTAAGATTTTTTATTTACATTTTTTAGGACAACAGTTTTTTAGGACAACAGTATCTCCAGCAGAAAAAAAAGAATATCCAAATATACTTTTTTAAATTGTAAAAAAATCTGTGTTTTTGAAACAAGTAAAGACAACAGAAGTCAATGATTCATTTAAATTATTTAGCCTGACATGTTTACTGTTCCGAAATATTATAAATATTTAAAAAAGTAAAATATATGTTTTTGAAGGGGAAAAAAGTTTTAGTTTTTTACCCAGACATTTACAAAGAATATATTTTAAAGCAGTGAGCACAATACTGTGAAATCGTGATATTTTTATCCAAGGTTATCATACCGTCAGAATCTTATACCGGCCCATACCTAGTTATGAACCCGTCAACAATAAGAGCAGAATGTAATTTCCATAGACTTTTTTATTCTTTGTTTTTAGGTTTTAATGAACATACAAACATAAACAAAAAAAGGAGAAAGACCAGGATATCAGTAGACAAGTATAAAAAGTTAGAAAAAAATAAAAAATAATAAAATAAACATACAAACAGAATACAAAAATCGTAATACACAAAAAAGTTGTGCTGTGATTGAGTAAAGTCACACATATTATGAAAATACATCAAAGGTGTTCAGAGAGTCAGAGGTTCATTAGAGGCATCCATATTTTTTGAAAGACATCCTCTTTGTTTCTTAAGTACTATGTATATTGTTCCAAGAGCATTGTTTCATTCAAGAGTTGTATGAATAGTTCAAATATTGGAGGCCTTTGTTGGTTCCAGTTGAGCAAAATGCATTTCTTTGCTAGAAAGGAGATGATGCTGAGTCTCTTTATAGAAGTAGGATCAAGTGTCTTGTTCAGTTCTGTACCAAAGAGGTATAGCGTTGGTGTGTTGTCCAATGGAATTTGCAAAGCTTTGGCTGTAAAGTCCTGTACTGCTTTCCAGAAAAATTTAAGCTTTTTGCATTCCCAAAAAAACATGCATGATTGATCCTGAATAGGTTTTACATCTGTGACACATGGATGATACATTGGGGTACATTTTGCTCAAATGAAGTGGAGTCAGATACATTATATGCATAAATTTATAATTTTGTTCAACTATTCTGTTATTGGAAGGGGGAATGATAGTATTCTGGCATATAGTCTCCCACTGATCATCATTAAAATTATATTTTAAATCTGTTTGCCACACGTTTTTAAGTGATTAAGAGTTGTAGCATTCTAATAGTGCAGAATATATCCATTCCCATAGACTATTGAAACTGCACAGGTTTGCCATGAGGGTAAAAGAAGTAAAAGGCTTGTGTCGCTTTGTTTTTAATTTCCACTCTGTAACATCTGTTTCACATAGATAGTTACGATTTTTGTTAAATAGACTTGATTGTGCTGTCACACTAATGATGCCATTGCTTGTTGGCATTATGGATGTTAAGAGTACATCAAACAGATTGCAGCCATTATATCAGAGTTCTACAAATAACTCTGTTAATAACTAATAATAAATAAATAACTGTTTTGCTGTAAATATAAACATCAGTTTGCCAATTCTCTAAGAGCACAGGCAAAGCATAATAGATCATTTTGCATTCCTTGGAAAAGGTCCATACAATAATTTACCACACTGCTAACATGTTTTGTACATCACACGTTTTTTTAGCATGAATTTATCTACAAAAATTTACCATAATTTTATTGTAGTAAAACTATGGTAACCATGTTTTTTTGCATAATGAGTACTAGGGGGTATATGCGCAGTTGTGTTTTCCAGCCAACGATAAGCTTCCGGTGAAAGGTTAACGTAACTATGATGTTGTGATGTAATAAAAATACAATCAGTTAAATAGACTTAAGCATTCATTTAGTTGTTCATGCATAAAATGAGATGCAAGATTGTGTAAACGCAAGTGTCACAGTAGCAGCAGGCTAGCACAGAAACTCCATTGAAAATACTAGGGTAAAATAAGTTCCTATTCCAATTCTATTTTTGTACCCCTTTCCCTTCCCCTTTGCCTTGGCCCTTAAAACTGAGTCTGAAGGGGAAGAGCTTCAAAATTTACCCTAAGAAATGGGACAGCACTACAGCACCTGCACACGTCATCATATGTCATTACGATCTCTTGCTTCATATGAGATCAGATGATCACGACTACTGTAGTTATTCCAGTTGTGTTCATTTTTGGTATTTATCTTCAGGAAATCACTGAAGGCATATATTATGTTATCATAATGATATAATGTGGTAATAAGATCGTAACCAATAGTAAAAATGTAACAAAGATCGTAAAAATTCATAATAATGATAAAAAGTACTAATTTGTGGATCTCCTTACTTCCGGATGCAGCTATACTGCCTTTGTGGCTGGTGTATTCTGGGAAATTTTCTTACCCCTTGGTTTCGAGTGTGGTCCTGAAAAATCTCAGTTCGAAGAGGTATCTACCCCTTCCCCTTAGCCCCCTTCACGCTAAAGAGAACTGGGACACCCCTACCCCTTCACATGAATGCACAAAACGAGGTGTAGGGGTAAGGGGAAGGGCTAAGGGGTAGAATTGGGATTGGGCCTAAGTTTCCATATTTTAAAGACATGGGGAGGAAAATGTAATTTAATGCAGTGCTTCTCGGTCTGAGACCCATTTTATATCGTATATTAATCAGGCTGTAAAGATACTTGATTTTAAAAGAAATCAGATATTAAACAAGGCAGTTTTGTAAGGGCGCTACAGTTCACCAGAAAAAATTGAACTGGCTTACTGAAAAAATTAAAAGTCAGTGTGCATATACCCCATTTTTTTGTAAGCACAGGTGTACCACAAATACTAAATAATAAATACATAGCTAAATCATGCAAAACCATGGTTAATTTGTAGTTCTCATCCTTAAGCTATAAAAACAATGTTTTTCCCCTGTTTTATTTAAAATCATGGTGAATTTTTCTAAGGAAACTGGCACTTTGGTAACCTTTTAGCATATTGCTTGTAGGTTTCAAAAGTTTCTATAACACTTTGTGTTGCTTGTGTTTATCTAGCATGTAAGAACACTGTCAGCACACTTGAGATAATATAATTCTTGAAACTTACAATGAGCAGACAAAATATACAGTAAATAAATATACAGTAGATTTTTTAAAATGAAATTAAAACAACTATGAGCTGCATGTGTTGTGGATTGAACTAAATAAATAAATACCTAGAGCTATTAGACTTGTTTGGTTTTTGGAAGAAACCGTAGTTTTGCAATGACTTAAGAATCAATGAAATTGTGTAAACAGCATTCTTTTTTAACAATGACCAAATGCAGAACTGGTTTGAGCTATTCATGTGACTTTCATTCACAGGTCACAACAGACACAAAGTTCACTGTAATACAGGTGAAGTTTTGTTTAGATAAATGTCAGTGGTTACACATTAAGATCACTATTTAGTTGAGGGGGGGGGGGAAGCCCAGCAGGCTCAGATTTGCTACAACAAGGTTAATGAAGGCAAACTGTGCTGTGCAGAGGGGCAAAAAATATGTCACCAGCTTCATTATGTCTCTGTCGCCCTCTCTGTAAACACTTGACATGCAATGGCAGGAAGTGAGTTCATGAGTGGCTTTGCTAATGTTGGAAAGAATTGACACATCACAGTTCAGAGGAAGCAACATTTTGTGCTGTGATTTGTTGTTAGACTGGGGGATTGAATGTTTCTTTGCTGTTAAAATCTGTCCAGAGGGTAAAAGTAAGTCATGTTGCATGTAGGTTTTGCATGTAAAACATAGGAATTGGGATTTACAAGCAGTAAAACATTATTACAGTTTTGCTCAGTCGCTTTGGTGCATTTCTCACAACATTATTTACATTTGCACAACAGTTAATGCATTTCTCAAAACAATTAGTCATTTGTGCACATCATAGTAGCAGTTTCTCATTCCTTCCAGCAAATTGCAAATGCTTTTAGACATGCATCAACTGCTTTCATACAACTCTCTGCTGTTTGTAACATTATCATTTGTTTATGTCATGTCAGTCAAAATTAACTAAACTTGTGAATGCTGAATAGTCATTCAATATAAAACTAGTAGTCCTTATTTCATTACTTGAGTCATTACATACAAAAATGTTGAACTAGTTGTCAATCTGTCAAGCTCATTTTATAAACTTTTTAAAATCTTTTTTTTTTCTTGAAAATGTCTTCTAAATTGAACAATTTCATAAATGATTTACAGACTTGTGTATGTTGTAGGTTCAGTTTCAATATGTACTGCAATATTGTTTACAGTTGTGCACAGCTCTACCCAAAGGAAGTTTATGTTTGTTGTAAATAAGGGTGTATTTATTCTTTTGGACATTGCTGTGAATAAATTAGAATTGTAAAGAGCAAATGCAGTGAAAATGTGAAACATACATATTCAGTGTCTTGATACCTCACTAAATGCAGTGATGTCTAACTTTACTGTAGTTTTCAAATGGCTGTGCAAATAGTATATAGTGCTGTCTTGAGCATTTTCAGGACGTGTCACCAAAATCTGACTTTTATGCATTGGTCCTAATGAAAACATGACAAAACCATTTGACTATCTTGTTCATAAACAATGGTGGCAGGACTTTTCATCTTGATGACACTGACACTTTCATTGACATGAATACTTGCTTTTGAGGAATGAGCTCTCCATTTTGAGCAAGTGACACACTTTTGCAGGTTATCCACTAGGTTTTGCAGTTTCTACTAATTGTTTTGAGAAATGCAATAACTGTTGTGGAAATGTAAATAGTGTTGTGAGAAATGCACCAAAGTGACTGAGAAAAACTGTAACAATAAATTTTATTACATAAGTATTGTTTTTTAATTGAAATCTATTTGAAATATAATTTATTTATGTGATAGCAAAGCTGAATGTAAATAATTTTAATATGCTGATTAAGTTTTTTCTATATTTTTTCTAAATTTCTTATTTTTTCCTAATCTATTAAAAAAAACTAATGACTTTTTTCAACTTTATTTGATGGATCAAGTTCAAAACAACAATAACTATTTGAAATATGTAGGGTTTTTTACATTACAAAAGTTTGAGCCGAGCTCATGAAAAGTTTTTTAAATGACAAGAATATAGTGCATGGATACACAATAAATCACTATTGGTTGATAATGGTTATTTAATTGTGAATGTTCTAGATTAATATTCCTATGCTTTTATAAAATAACCGTTTACAGCACTGATAAATAAATGACAGTTAAATGCAATTTGTCTTTACTGATGAACTTAAATGAAATAAATTAAGTTAAATCCAAAGATTTATTGACTAAAATAATTATCTTAATTTTAATATCAGCTCATCCCTAACATTATTATATATACTGTTGGTGTGACATAAAAGTACTTGTAACATAATGTAAGATTTAGGACATGCCTCCAGCAATTAGCTGGTGGATTTTCAAAATGAAGTATTGATGTTAAACCAGCAAACAAAACCCTCTCTGTGTGTTGTGTCTCTTTTAGGATGTGGCCGCGATCCTCCTCTCATGATTGCTGGTGGAAGAGTGTTTGTTTTTCCTTGCATCCAGCAAATCCAGAGGTATGTATCAAATTACAATAGGAGTCGGATTGTTATAACATGTTAGTGCTCGAAAACACACGGTCAGGAATCATTCTGTTTCACCAAGCGTCACGGTGCGAGTCTCTAATGCAGTTCCTGAGCAGTCTAAGAGTCACGGGCCTCATGAATGATGGGAATTAAAGCAAGCAACGCTTTGTGGGCAGTGAGACTCTTGCTGTTTACATTCCTCTCCACGTATACATGACAGGATTGATGAATCACTCGGCCCCTAAAAAAACCTTTTTACCAGTTGTAGATCTCTGCAGTAGTTTGTACAGCATCATTTATCAAGGTCTGCTTGTAATGGTAGCCACACCCACTTTGAGTCTCATTAGTTTTTAGGGGGTTAATTCCCCAGCATAATCTATAGATACTGTATATGTGGGTGGGGTGATTCATACGTCTAAATTGGGCTTCAAATTGAGACTATTTCTGTCTTATTTGTGACTTATAAATTATATACATAAATTAATACGATAAACTGAAAAACTCCAATGGTCAAATGCGCCTACACTTACATTTTTATGTAAGTTTAAGTATCGCTGCAGTATTTAGCATACTGTAAAGTTAAATACAGCATTTTACTGTTTTTTTATTACAGTTTAGGCACAGTATTGTACTGCTATTTTAAATAATACTGTTTGTTACTATAAAGTAATTTTTACTTTAATTAGTTTTATAATTATTAATTGTATTTATAGTGCTAACAAAAAGTTATACTTTAATATCTGTATACGAATAAAAATATTAAAATTTATTCCTTCTCAATGGAAAAATACACAAAAAAGACACACAATGCACTAAATGAACTCTTTCTAATGCGGCATAATGCAACCCCCACTGATAGAACAAAAAAATCTGAAACCGAAAAATAAAAAAATCTGTAATTAATTACTCCCCTATTTATTAATTACTCAACTTCATGTTGTTTTAAATCCCTGAGATCTTCATTCATCTTCGGAATGCAAATGAAGATATTTTAGATGAAATCCGAAAGCTATCCTCCTCCATAGACGGCAACAGTCCAGAGACGTTCAACTTCCAGAAACAGATCCAAAAACATTCCATGAGACTTCAGGGGTTCAGCTGTAATCATTCAACGGTCCAAGAATACTTTAGTGCGGCAAAAAACCCTGTAAAAACAGCTTTGTTTGCCAATGTGTTCCATATTAGTGTGCTGGTTTACATTGCAGAATACAATGCTTGCATGTTGTGCTGCAGATTTTTATTTATTTTTTTACTGTTTTTATTAAAGATTTTATAAACGGTATACAAATAACAGTTACTTAGATTGTTTACATTAACAAAGAAATAAACAAATATAAAAAAATAGGGCGTCACGGTGGCGCAGTGGGTAGCACGATCGCCTCACAGCAAGAAGGTTGCTGGTTCGAGCCTCGGCTGGGTCATTTAGCATTTCTGTGTGGAGTTGGCATGTTCTCCCCGTGTTCGCATGGGTTTCCTCCGGGTGCTCCGGTTTCCCTCACAGTCCAAAGACATTGCATAGGTGAACTGGCTAGGCTAAAATTGTCCGTAGTGTATGTGTGAATAAGTGTGTATGGATGTCTCCCAGTGATGGGTTGCAGCTGGAAGGGCATCCGCTGTATAAAACATATGCAGGATAAGTTGGCGGTTCATTCGGCTGTGACGACCCCTGATTAATAAAGGGACTAAGCCGAAAAGAAAATAATGAATGAATGAATGAAAAAAATAATAATAATAAAATATAATAATAAATAAATAATAGAGACAGCTTTAAAAAGATAATCCATTATATATATAAAAAAGAAAATAAAATTAGATAAATAAATATATAAACTCCAATATAAAGCCAATAACTACAACAAAGCCCCTGACAGCATTTCAAAGATCAAGTAAGTATGTTTCGATTAATGCTCAGGTCAGATATATACATACATATATATATATATATCTCTCTGATTCAGCCTCTGTGTCCATTCTGTCAAAGTAGGTTGGCAGTCTTCATCCACTTCACTGTAATTATATTCCTAGCTATTATTAATACTATATATAGTTCAAATAGGTGAGACGTACTGAACTGATTAGGGGAGAAGCCATCAAGCAAAAAAATACTGGGTGTATAGGTATGTCCTATCCTAAAACTTTACTAATCTCCCTTTTAACCTCCTGCCAGTACACTTGTATTTTGGGACATTCCCAAAATATGTGAAATATGTGAACTTCTCCACAATCTCACCAGCATTGTGATAATTGTACAGAACTATCGAATTTGGTGACCACTAATGGAGCTCTAAAGAACCTTATCTTCATCTTCCAGTCAAACTCCTTCCATATTTGACTGCTTATACCCTTGTGACAATATGTGCATATTTGTTCCCACATTTCATCCTCTATTATGGTGTTTATTTCCCAATTTCTTTCGATATATTAAGAATAGTCAGATTTATATTGCATTAATTTTCTTTATAAATAGACCACGTGATTTTAGTAGACAGACCATGTTCAATAATATCTTTAAAATATTTTTCTATATTTGTTGAAGATCTTTAAATTATATCTCCTTGTTTATGGTTTTGTGATATAGTGTCGCAGTTGTAAATATCTAAAGAAATCATTAGATTTTAGTGTAAATCTGTTAGATAATTGCGAAAAGGATCGCAATTCTCCCCATCAAAAAGTTGGTTTATTATCTTTAAATGCTGCTGATTCTAATGACAATACATCATATTGCCCATAGTAAACGAGCACCTTGACCTGACCACCTATTCCTGAAAATATTTTTGTTGGAAGATTTTACTTAACAAGTCTGTTTGTTTGTTTATGGTGAGTTCGCATTACTGTATTTATATGTAGAGTAGCTGATAATGTCCCGGAATACTATGTACAGCTACAGTAACATATTGTAAACTGCATACGCACTATAGCAGTCTATAATACTACTGTGAAAACCACAACAATATAATCAATTCCAACTATCGCATCTTTATTTCAACTTTAAAAGCCATCATTCTTAACCAATAGTTTTTTTACTTGTTTGCATTTTGCTTTTTTCTCGCAGAATCACTCTCAATACTCTGACTCTGAACGTGAAGAGTGACAAGGTCTACACCAGACACGGTGTCCCAATCTCAGTGACTGGCATTGCCCAGGTTAGGGACACGCACACTTATTAATTTCCTGTTACGTTATGTTATTCTCAATTTCATTTGAGTGCTGATGCTCCTGTGCTGCGCAGGTGAAAATCCAGGGTCAGAATAAAGAAATGCTGGCCGCTGCCTGTCAGATGTTCATGGGCAAGTCCGAGAGTGAGATTGCTCAGATTGCCCTGGAGACCCTTGAGGGCCATCAGAGAGCCATTATCGCCCACCTGACTGTGGAGGTATTTCGGTTTTCTATATCACTCACGCACACACAGAGTTAAGAAGAAAGCTTTTTGTAAGAACTTTTCAGGAGGGTTTTAGTGCCAAAATCAGCAAGCAACCTTTAGAGACTAAGACATTTTTATGCTACAGCTCTTATCTAATTACTGTACGGTTTCTCTGTGTTTGCCTCTACAGGAGATCTACCAGGACCGTAAAAAGTTCTCCGAGCAGGTCTTTAAGGTGGCTTCCTCTGACCTGGTCAACATGGGGATTGGCGTTGTCAGCTACACACTCAAAGATGTGCATGACGATCAGGTGATTTCATGTACTTCACACTCTAAACAAACATAATTTAGGGGCTCTATGACTTTTAAAATAAAAAATAACAGTACACATGCGTTTTGTGAGGGAATGCAAGTTTCTCAGGGGGACGCAACACTTATGCAAGAGAATTCTGAAATATTTTTTTCAACAACATTTCTTAGGGTAACACTTGTGGGATTATGCAAACAAATCATTCGTGCAAAAACACAAACGTATTAAAGGATTGCATATGTTTTGCAAGAGAATCCAACAGTTTTGAGAAATGCGAGGAAATGCTAGATTTTCCTCTGTAATGCATAGTTTTTTCAAGAGAATGCAATAATTTAACAGCATGGAAATGATTTCAAGAGAATGTCTTCAAGAATTCTATTTTTTTGTTAGAAAATACAAGTTTTCTGTAAGAGAATGCAAAAGTTTTGTGAGGTAACTCAAATATTCTGTAATAGACTGCAGTGTTTTTTCATGAGAACATACAATTTTTGTGAGAAAACAGTATTTTTGTGTGACCCAAAGTTAAATGTTTTGCCAGAGAATTTTTCATGGCAACTCAATAATTTTGTGAGAAAATACTAAATTATCTCTGTGGATATTAAAATATTTTTTAAAGAGTGCATACATTTTGCAAGAGAATACAAAGGTTTTGTGAGCGAACTCACTTTCATTTGACCAATGAAATGCATTGTTTTGTGAGAAAATGCAACGTTTATTGAGCGAATGGAATACTTGAATGGAGAGTTTTTATAAAAGCTGAATTCTTTGAGAAAGCAGAACTTTTCCAAAAACATTTTCTTCCAATTATAATTTTCCAATTAAGCTTTCTCCCATAGGTTCATTGTAGCCTATAGTTGTGCTAAGATTTCTGTCGTAAGTACAGCAAATATAACAATAAAAAAGACTTGTGTGTTTTTGCTGAATAAATAAAGGATTTTACAGACCGCTGACTTTTAAAGCATAATATATTTGTGATAACAGATGAATTTTAGTCTGAAACTGACCTGTGACTCTCTTACAGGATTATCTAAGCTCTCTGGGTAAAGCTCGTACCGCTCAGGTGCAAAGAGATGCTCGTATCGGTGAAGCTCAGTTCAAGAGAGATGCCGTCATCAGGGTGAGATATTTTTTTTAAGATGTTGTTGTGATTAAATGGTGTTGGATAAAACTAATTGTGTGAAATGTGTGTGTTTGTGTGTATAGGAGGCTCACGCCATGCAGGAGAAGGTCTCTGCTCAGTATAAGAATGAGATTGAGATGGCTAAAGCTCAGAGAGACTTTGAGCTGAAGAAAGCTGCCTATGATGTTGAGGTCAACACCAAGAAGGCCGAGTCTGAAATGGCCTATCAGCTTCAGGTACTAAATTATAATAAACTTAGTTTCCAGCTTGTAAAATAAGGACTGCGAAACAGTTTATTATTTCAAGGAATACAAAAAATCATGTAAAACTAGGTAACCACAGCAAAAAAATCAAAACACCCAATTTAGCATCACTCAGGTTTGCAGATTTATTTTACAGATGCCACATGAGAAAGAACAGGCCTTAAAGGGATGGTTCACCTAAAAATTAAAATTCCTTGACCAATTACTGACACTCAAGTGGTTCTAAACTTTTATGAACTTCAAGAAATGATTTTCTGAAGAATGTTGGAGAAAAGCAGCTATTGAAATTCATAGTAGGAACAAAAAGGTCAATGGCTGCTGCTTTTTTCCTAGCATTCTTCAGTACATCTTCCCCCCTGTTCAACAATATATATATATACAGTTGAAGTCAGAATTATTAGCCCCGCTGAATTATTAGCCCCCCTGTATATTTTTTCCCCCAATTTCTGTTTAACAGAGAGATTTTTTTACACATTTCTAAACATTATAGTTTTAATAACTCATTTATAATAACTGATTTATTTTATGTTTGCCATGATGACAGTAAATAATATTTTATTAGATATTTTTCAAGATACTAGTATTCAGCTTAAAGTGACATTTAAAAGCTTAACTAGGTTAATAAGGTTAACTAGGCAGGTTAGAATAATTAGGCAAGTTATTGTATAACAATGGTTTGTTTTGTAGACTATCGAAAACAAATCTAGCTTAAAGGGGCTAATAATATTGCCCTTAAATAGTTTTTTGAAAAATTCAAAAATAAAACAAATAAGACTTTCTCCAGAAGAAAAAATATTATCAGACATACTGTGAAAATTTCCTTGAGCAATTCCATGCAAATGTCAACCTTGCCATGAAAAAAAAAATCAGTTTTCACCAAAATGGAGAATCCGGTTCTACATTTTTTGTGTAAGCAAGTATTTTACAGTACTTTAAAAATATTCATAAATATATCTGTCAGAGTTTAAAACTATAATATTTAATTTGCCAAAATCACACAAGTGGCACAAGTTTCACAGGTGTCACATCCATAACGGAAAAGTGTCACATCCATAATGACACATTTTCCTCATAAATGCAAAAATATTAAATGAAATAAAATCAATCATGTTTGTTCTTTATTGAGCCGACTCGTATCAGCATTGTTTCTTTTAGGTTGTGCAGTTTAATTGACAGAATTTCTACAAAGTATGTTGTAGACTGAAAACTCACAAACTTTTTTTGTCACATCCATAATGCAAGTTTTTTTTTTCTCATTTAAATTATAAAAAAAGTTTAGAGATTAATATTTTTCTGATCCCATAACTCTGTAGTTAGTTGTTTTGGAAATATAAAATTTTGGAAAAATATAAACAGATGTGTCAATATAATGTTAACGTATACTTTCTATGTGAATTTATGTTTTAAGTTTTTACTGCAAATGTCACATCTATAAC
>CAIGQZ010033112.1:6819282-6872314 GCA_903798205.1 Danio tinwini
ATGTTTTAAGTTTTTACTGCAAATGTCACATCTATAACGCTGGAATTGCTCTTATATATATATATATATATATATATAATTTTGTTTTATTTTTTACCTGGCCCCTTGTTTGACTACTTGATTGGCATGCAAGTTGCCAGATTGATGACACAAACACAGAATGCACATATTGAAAGGAGAATTTTAGGAGTGAAATCCAAATGATCTGAAGGAGTTTGAAAAAGTTGTCATTCTGCATTGCAGGAAACAGCTTTTCACTGTTTTTAAGATAAACAAATATGATCATCAGGCACGTTTTTTAAATATCTGCAAACATATTATGTTATTTTTATGCTTTAGAAGTCAAACACATACATACTGTACAGCAACTTTAAGTCACTTCCAATTGCATATTTAATCGCCGCTATTTGAATTAGGTGGCAAAGACCAAGCAGCGTATTGAGGAGGAGAAGATGCAGGTTCAGGTTGTGGAGCGAACACAGCAGATCATGCTTCAGGAGCAGGAGATCACCCGCAGAGAGAAGGAACTGGAGGCAAAGATCCGCAAACCAGCCGAGGCAGAGAGATTCCGCATTGAGAAGCTCGCTGAAGCAGAACGGTGCAGAAACTGACACAGTCATACACAAACACTGATGTTCAAAGAAGTTGTTTTTGCATTTTGTGTAATTTAACACACATTCTGCTTTGATGATAAAAAACTGAAAAATCCTGTCGTCTCTCATCCAACAGACTCCAGTTGATCATGGAGGCAGAAGCTGAGGCAGAGTCCATAAGAGTGAGTTCTCAATCTCTTCAGATTTCTTTCCATTAGGATTTAATTTGCTTTCAGTCATTTGATCGGAGGTGGGGAGACAAAACTCGTTGCTTTTTTTGGACGTTCAAGGTCAATAAGGTTGTACTGTCGATAAAATGTAGATATTTTATTGGCTAGTATTTTTTAAAAGTGGCTATGATTGAAGTTTTAAAGATAAATTGAAAATCTTACACATTTTTTTAAATATTATTTAACCCTTGTGTGCTGTTGGGAATGTTTTCATCCACTTAGGGGTGATTTTGAGTCTTAGTTTGGCCACAGCTTTCTCTCTGTTTCAGCAAATGGAAAGATTTTTGGTGACAAATCTTATTTTGACACATATTTTAGTAAAATGCTTTGAAATATAAAAAAAACTTAACAAAACACTCTGGGCAAATTTACTACCCTTTCATTCTGTTAGTAGCTGTTTTAGTCCCATTGACTTCCATTATAATGCCATGACACCATATTATTATGCATTCTAATTTCGGTGCATCCCTGCATTTTAGAAAACGATTAAGCATAGGGCTTGGAGACTAAATGAAGACTATTGTGATGCACCTTTTGTCAATAAAGCCATTTCTTAAAAGCCGGTTACTAAACTGGAGCAGCGTTTACTAAACAGCCGCTTCGCAAAATCTTGTTTAAAATCACTCTTTGATAGTTGTCGCTTGTCAGTGAGCTTACGGCTGTGAAGCATGTGAAGATATTAAATGAGTTGTTTAATAAATAATTAGATTAAATAACATTTATACTCCCAGCTTTCTTCATACTTTAAGTCGCGTGTTTGAAATAAATCATTCTGTGAGATGATTCTGTATCCTGATGCTAAGGGTAAACTGAGCTCTTGTATGACAACTGCTCACATAACACACACCTCTTTAACACCCTCCTCTCTCATTTTAATCTATTTCTGTCTCTTTCAGATGAAGGGAGAGGCAGAGGCCTTTGCACTGGAGGCGAAGGGTCGGGCTGAAGCTGAACAGATGGCTAAGAAGGCAGAAGCTTTTAAAGGGTACAAAGAAGGAGCCATGGTGGACATGCTGCTGGAGAAACTGCCACTGGTCAGTGCATCGCAACTTTCTCAGTGTCAAAAGAAAAAGTTCAGAGGTGTCCAGTTTGTTAAAAGATCTGTTTTGGGGCACCTTATTTTTTCAGGAATTTTTATTACAGGCTGATTTATACTTTCGCCTGGCGCTGCGTCACAGATCTCTGCGCACACCTCACGAAACAGACGAGGCTTTTGTACTGGACGAATTCACCGTTGTAATATTCTTTAAAATGACAGTTGGTGGTTATCAACTGTAAAATCAGACCAATAAACATAGAAGTAGGACATTTGCAGAACTATATATCATTACTATCATTCAAGATTTTTATTTATGAAAATTATTTGAATGATTATAAAGATTTTTAAAACCATTTAAGAATTTTTTTTAAATCAAACTTTGATGCATCACATGCTTTTGTTCATTTCCCGCACAGTTCTACCTATTAAAGTTTATTAAAATATTAATGACAACAGAACATGGCTTGATCTACAAATATATTTTTATTATAGAAAGAATAAAACCCCCAAAAAAGTACACTTACTAAAAACACTTCGCTTAATTGACACGTTACTGTCTGGCTAGTTTGTGTACTACTTGTATTATAAAAAGACAATAATTGTCCAACATTCCTGACCATTATCACCAATAAAGTCTAGTATATTGTAAACCGATAGGTTCAAGTATTCTTTTCCAGTTATCAAAGAAATAATTTGTTAATTCATTTTAGTTTTGTAGCTATTAAATTGTTTTAATTTCAAAATTGTAATACATAGATCAGTGTAAAATCTATGAATGGTGGAAAAACATATTCTGTAATTGTTTATTAAAACCACCTGGGTCTTCATTTTTGCCATGGCCTCTCTTTTTGGTTTTAACAAACGTATCCCTTAAGTTTTTCTAAACTTTTAAACAAAAACGTTCTTTCTTTCACATGGCTGTTACAATTTCTAGCCAAGAATTATTGTCCATTTGGTTATCCCTATGATCACGCATGGACGGGTCATAAGGATGTCTGAACATTCATGCCTGTTTCAGACAAAATCCCTTTAAAGTGTTTTATATTCAGCTCAAATCAAATGTGGCGCCACGCGAACTGTTCGCTCGAGTCTCAAAAAATGTTGTGTGCTTCACCAGCTAAATTTAAAGCGAAACTCCATAAACACTGTGATGATGTCACAGTCGCCGCATGCACTTCAGCTTAAATCAGCCTTGAGTTAATCAAAACTTTCTTTCAGATGTGCATGACTTGCCCCTAGACTTTATTCAGGGTGAAAGCCTCTTAGTCCAAATGTTCATTTTTTTTTAATCTGAGTGTAAATGAGGCTAATTGTTCAGCTGATGAAGTGCCTCTTCTAGACCAAAACTCCATAAAACAGTTTTGAACCTGTTTTAACCTGGCCCATTGTGAATAATTAAGTGGATTGAGATAATGGCATATTATTTTGGTATTGGTAATTAGACAGTATTTCAGTCAAAATTATAATTATATTTAATTATATTGCTAGTGGTGTAGGCCTGTCATAGATAAATAGTATGACCCTAAATGAACAAATATGTTGCAATAAGTCCATGTCTTAAGTGATTAGGATTCAACGGATTCGTTCAAAATGGCTGATTCATTTGTGATTCAGTCTTGGTGAATGGTTTAATAAATCATTAGCTCAAATGTTTTGTTCAAAAAAAGATAAATTCAGGAATGAAACATTGCAATTTTGTATTGAGATGCTCAAATGGTCTGCTCAGGGATTTTATATAACTGTTTTCATTGAGTAAAGAGAAAAAATAAACAGTTTAAAATGTTAATCACTCAATATTAACCTGGTTTGTTGAGTACAATCAAATCACATTTGCAGTCTTGCTCACATGGGGATTCTGT
The DNA here is from genome assembly GCA_903798205.1 of Danio tinwini. Lineage (NCBI taxonomy): Eukaryota > Metazoa > Chordata > Actinopteri > Cypriniformes > Danionidae > Danio > Danio tinwini. Next base: position 6,823,004 of record CAIGQZ010033112.1, read on the forward strand.
TTTTGTGATATTACTTAAGTATATCTCACTAATTTTAAAGACAGAAACCCATACAAGGTTTTTTTGCTTTCATAACCTTTATAAGTTCAGTGTTTCTCAACCACATCCTCGAGGCCCACCAGCACTGCATGTTTTGGATGTCTCTTTTGTCTGTCACACCCATTACAGGTCTTTCAGTCTCTGTTAATGAGCTGATGATCTGAATCAGGTGTGTTTGGTCAAGGAGACATGAAAAATGTGCAGAGCTGGTGGTCCACCAGGAATGTGGCTGAGAAACACTGACTTAGATTATAGTCTCATTCTAACTACATTCTGATTCATCAAGTTTTTTTTATTATTGGGTGCTTTATTAATACCTTTATGTATGGCATCATTGCGCAATTAAAATTGAGTGCCTTTTTTATTCTTTTTGACTCTGAATGGATTACTGCTATCTGTAATTAGATCACTTCTTCATATTTGTCCTCCACTCCTGCAGATGGCAGAGGAGATCAGCAAGCCTCTCTGTGCCGCCCAGAAGGTCACCATGGTGTCAAGCGGTGGGTCAGAAGTGGGTGCTGCCAAGCTGACAGGAGAAGTTTTGGATATCATGACCCGCCTGCCAAGCACTGTGGAGAAACTGACTGGAGTCAATATCTCACAGGTAAAACCACACAACTAGCTGGCAGCTAGAAGACTTTTCCTTCTGCCTGTAGGGTCTTATTGTATCAGGCTGCAAATCACATGACATACTGTACAGCGTCTGCATTTCTATTGGTACTGTAGTTGCCATAATCTTTGACAAATTATCATCAGATTTTTCTACTAATTATTATGTCTTATTTAACCCTTTAAAGTCTAGTGCTATTTTGGGATTTCCGCCTGGATTTTGCCTACCCAAATTTAAAAGCTTCCCAAATCCACATGTTCAAAACCAGAACAGGAGGTGTAAATGCAAAAATTTGGTATCATTTTAAAGAAAACACTAACTATAATTTTCATAAAACACTATTGAAAGTGTTTAAAATAACTGTATATGTTGTCTGTGTTATAATAAACACCTAAAAAAAGAGGCGCTTTTTGTATTTTTTATAAACTCAAATTTGAAAGTGTACCTTTTAGGTTCTGTGTGGTCTATGTTGCTGTAAATAATTTTGGTGATTCCTGCACGTGTGTAATCAGAGGAAAAAAGAAAAATGTCTCTACCATAATCTATGCAAAAGTTATTGTATTCCAACTGATGAGAGGTGCTATACCATTTTTTAAATGTATTTTCCGCCTACCAAATTTTGAAAGCCTTCCATATCCAAATGCATAGAATGAATGAATAGAAAACCCTTTGAATTTACATAAGAAACTGCTGAAAGTAATAAATAATATTTTTATATTTTTTTCTGTTTTATTATGAACCACTTCAACATTGGGTGATTTTTTTTATTTTTTTTCTAAAATGCTATTTTGAAAGGGGGTAGTTTATCTGATTAGAGATTTTAGCTTTTCCAGACAGTTCTGCTTGAAACCAGCAGAGGGCAGCAAACACTAGGAAAAATAATTTTATCTCTATCATGTTTTCTGACCAAGCTATTGCAGTTCATTTGAATACTATGAAAATAACTTTTTGATCATTCATATTAAATAGTACATATTTGCTATTGCTTAGTTTTAGATGATAATAACTATAGGAACATGAGTTTACTTATTTGATCTCCTTTGCATTTTAGGCATCATAACAATACATTAAAATTAGTCAATGACTATAAGATATAAAAATAAACCAATGTTCATTAACCAGCTCGGGTATCCAGTATACTGTGTATTTAAGTGTAAATAACTTTTGTACAGTAAAATAAAAACCGAAGTGATGCATATGTGCATAAAATATAGCTTCTACACTCTCAAACGGAGCCACTTCTGGGGTGTTGCGCAACCCGCGGCCTTTAAAAATTAAAGGGGAAGTCGATGACGTCACCAGACCCGCCACCGAGTCCGCAGAGTTTGACTGGTTAAACTGTGTTTGTGTGTTGATTTATGTTACATCAGTATAGTTATTTACAATATGTGTGTAATTTCTGTGAAAATACTAGGCCCAGACAGAATCTGTGGACATTTTTTGCTATTTCTGCACAGGATTTTGCACAAAATGACTGCAGATTTATGTAGAATGATTTTGAGAGCACAGCCACTAAAAACTTTTCTTTAAAGTTTACAATGCAAATCCAATTGAAACCACTTGTCTGATAAAAAAGTAAGTCTTATGTAGGTATATCTATCTATTAACAGACAGAACATATTACTTTACAAATTGTATTTAAAACAAATAGGCATTTGCTGATTATTAACAAAGCCCCTTTAAGGCAAGTCATTTCACTCGGTGATCATCTTTGAAACACCTCTCGAGCAGTATGCTCAGGCATTCTGTCTGAATGGAGAAACATCAAATTCTCCAAAACTCTCATCTAAGCTTACGATTACATTACAAATTTGGAATCACCAATATGATTAAACAACAACCGTCTCATAAGTTTAGTTTCTAAAACTTTCAAATCAAACAAAATCTGCACATTTTCAGGTTGCCCGAGCTAATGCGCATGCACACTCGAAAAGAACAAGATCACGACACCAACCTCCTTTACGGCCGCGTTGCACATGATCATCCTCTGAATAATGATCGTCAGATGGCGCTGGTCTGCTGAAGTAATTCACAACTTGGTCTTGATGGCGAATCTCCTGCAGAAATGACAGCGACTCTTTGTTTACTAGTTTGTAGTTGTTTGAGTAGTTGCTGTCATGTGATGTGTGTTTGACAGGACGGACTGTACCTCGTGTTAGTTTCACACAGATTACAAAACCAAACGTGTTACGGTTCATTTAAAAGCACAGATTTCAGGCTTTATGTGTATATATTTCTCATTTCTGTGAAGCAAGTATTCGCTGAGATTCCAGTGTGTTTGTTGACCACTAAACTGTCGTAAAAGCACACGTCTTCTCCCCCGGAGAAACGTCAGTGTATAGCGATCAATGATTGGCTCCTGTACTAGGCAGGGCTTCGTTCACCATATTGACCGTTATACTTTTCCCCATTCAAAACTATACGAGTGATGTGTCTTGTGTATTCTATACTCTTTGATATTAATAACTAATATTACTGAAATTAATACATATTTACATAAATAAATGGATTGAATGATGGGCTCAAAAATCTGTGATTACTTTATCTTTAGGTTTATCACAGTTTTTTTGAAAAAAAAAATATATATAGTGTTTAATAGGGAAAAAAAGTTTATTTTACCCAGACATAAAAAAAAAACTTATTTTAGAGCATTAATCACAAAAGCGTGATTTTTTTTTTATCCAATGTTATCATACCGTCAGAATCTTATACCAGCCCATGCCTACTAGTAATTAATTAGTAATTAGTAAATTAATATTTTTTCAAACTCATCAATTCAAATAATTCAGGAACATCACATTTATACAAACAAAATCAACCTTATCTGGAAACCTAAACATCATTTCATTTCATTTAAGTGACGTTCAAATTAGAGATGCTTTTGAAAAGCTTTTGTTGTTTATAAATGCATAATCCTACCTAAATGTTATTTATTTTCAATAGTTTAAATCGACATGAAAGAAAGTTCAAATCAGCATAAACAGCCATTAAGATTACATTCAGGACTTTAGTTACATTAAAACACAGCTGCTTTTCCACAGTAAACTAACTAAATGTTATTTTTTTTCAGGCTGGTTTAATCCGCATGGGTTAATTAAGATGAAGAAGGAAGCAGCTCTGATCCTGCATCTCGGCTCTTCTCATCTGTCAGCATGTTTGCATGCCTGTTCTCCTACTGAAGCTGGAACATTTGAGGTCATGCTTTGCTTTTGTATTCCACCAATTGTAACCTTCAGTTTTTATATTGTTTTGTGAATTACATTATTATGTCATACAGTAGTACAATGATCATTTATATGAAGTTAGGTGAACTACATTCAATATTCAGGGAAGCAGGGCTGCTTTTTGTTCTTTCATTTTTTATGTTTTCTGTATTTCTAACTGATAGAGCCACACGCCTGTTGAGACTAACCAAAGGGCATTTCAGACAAATGCAAATATATATATATATATAGATAGATATATATTCACCTCAAGTGCATTACTGAAGCCATACTCCACATGCTTAACTTGCATATCTTTAAAAAACTGCAATATGATGCTTTATTCTTGCCATTTTAAAACTGAAAAGTTTGCTTTAGGTGTCTTTTTAAAATGTGCTACAATAACTCGTGATCCTACAGTCTGTGAAGGATTTTCCTGACACTACAATTAAAAGAGAACTAACTGATGTTTGGACTATATTGCATTTATAATTAATTAATTAATAATATTCATTATTATATAAAATTAATTATTATTTTTTAAGTGGGCCAGTGTGTTTCAGCAAAGTTTAGTAAGTAGGGGTGTATTGTGAAGTTTGTGAAAGACTGGAAAAAGATGTGAATACAGGTTTGGTTTTGAACACAGCCCGCAAAACCCCACAGAAACTGATAAAGAGTGAAGGTGGTTTCATTTCTCACATCATTTTCGAACAGGTGCAAAAAATGTAGTTCGCTTTTTACCATGTTAGATGATAGTTTTACAATGTTAGTTTTTACCTTGCTGCTGTTTACCTAACTCTAAAATCAAATTAACGTTTCAGTTTGTGCCTGCAAAAAGTGCCTGTTTTACTTCCTCATGGACTAAAACTGACATAGGCCTGCTTTTTTCTTTCCCGCTCTCGTGTTTCAATAGCTGCGGCATGTCATGTGAAACTTCCTGGCCTTAATGACTAATTGCCTTCAGCATTTTGCCATCAGTTTGCTTTCATTACAGTAAATCCTCTTTTGCTGATTAACTCCGTATTGCCTTACTGTATGTTCATTAGTGATGTAGATGTTTTCACCTTAAACTGTAGATCTGTATATCCAGACTGAATGTAGATTCATACATGTAATTCTATAAGTATGTACCCTTAAATATGAACAATAAACTGTTAGCGTGTGCTGTACATTAAAACGTGTCCATTTGTGGCTGTTGTGAATGTGTTAGCACAAGGTCTTGAATGTGCAAGATCGTCTGTTTTCTCTGTCTTTTCTATATGCCATGAATAATTATATGATGTGTGGAAACTGTGTGGAAGAAAGGTGATTTAAGTGACTTTGAAAGTGGCATGGTTGATGGTGCCAGACAGGCTGGTCTGAGTATTTCAGAAACTGCTGATCTACTGGGATTTTTACGCACAACCATCTCTAGGGTTTACAGAGAATGGTCCGAGAAAGAGAAAAATATCCAGTGATGGGGAGTTCTGTGGGCGCAAAAGCCTTGTTGATGCCAAACGTCAGAGGAGAATGGCCAGACTGGTTCCAGCTAAGAGAAAAGCAACAAAAACTCAAATAAACACTCATTACAACCGAGGTATGCAGAAGAGCATCTCTGAACACACAACATGCAAACATGAGGCAGATGGGCTACAGCAGCAGAAGACCACATCGGGTGTTACTCCTGTCAGCTATGGACAATAGAAGATTGGAAAAACGTTACCTGGTCTGACCAGTCTTGATTTCTGCTGTAACATTCAGACGATAGGGTCAGAATTTGGTATCGACAACATGAAAGCATGAATCCATCCTGCCTTGTATCAACGGTTCAGGCTGGTGATGGTGTGGGGGATATTTTCTTGGCACACTTTGGGCCTATTAGTACCAATTGAGCATCGTGTCAACGCCACAGCCTACCTGAGCATTGTGTCTGTCTATCCCTTAAAGTGCACTTATCTTCTGAGGAATGCTTCCAGCAGGATGTCATAAAGCGCAAATCATCTCAGACTGGTTTCTTGAACATGACAATGAGTTCACTGATTGAAACAACCTCCACATGCACCAGATCTCAATCCAATAGAGCACCTTTGTATTGTGGTGGAATGGGGGATTTGCATCATGGATGTGCAGCCGACAAATCTGCAGCAACTGTGTGATGCTATCATGTCAATATTAGCCAAAATCTCTGAGGAATATCTCCAGTACCTTGTTGAATCTATGCCACAAAAGATTAAGGCAGTTCTGAAGGCAAAAAGGGGTCCAACCCGGTACTGGTAAAGTGTACCTAATAAAGTGGCCGGTGAGTGTATAAGCTAGCGTCCACTAAAACAGTGACAAAATTCGCATTTAGAAGCCTAAAGCCTTCCGTCTAAATTTATTTATTTGACGTCACCTTATACTTCAGCTTCTCATCAAATCGTCTGACCAATCAAATGCTCAAACATTTGACGTGTCCCGCACCCTTAAAGATGCTTCTCATTAGCTTGTCACTTGATGCGCTTGAGCTCAACCACTCTCGCTGGCAGAGCTGTGATAAAAGTGAAAGGCTACTACGTATTCGTGTTTCAGCTTAGACAAATATATGTGGGGGGGAAATGCCCATTTCAAAGCATTTCAGGGAATTTTCAACGTTTTACTTGACTGACACATTGTGTTTGGACATGACTGACCAATGAGGCGCGCAAGAATGGGTGACAAGCATTTTTATGTTTACCAAAACTATACATTTTATATATAGCCTAATTAAAGTAATTCATTTAGAACCTCCATGCACTGATCTCTTCTCCACAGTTTTGTCTTGAGTTACTCTGTCGCCCCCTGCTGTTACAAATAATCCTAAAGGACTTTGAACGTATCGGTAATGTTGCCGTCTATGGAGGATGACAGAACTATCAAACTATCTAGAGCAGGAGTGTCCAAACTGATCTAGAATATCTTAATGTTGTGTTCCAAAGATGAACGAAGATCTCAAGAGATCGGAATGATATAAGGTTGAGTAACAGAGAATGGGAATGTTTCGTTACATTCTGGGACTTGATGGGAGCCTGATTCCCATTGAGCTCTACAGGTTTATTGTACCATATATATTAGTGTATATATACACACCATACACACACTGGCTTGCAGTAAACCGTAAGCGCACTGACTACACAAAGAAAACAATACATGGAAATGTTCTTGCTGCAGCTACCCGGTCACTCACAGATAAGCTGGTTCATTTGTTTAACCAGCTTTCTCTGCATAGTTAATGCTTAGATTTGTTTTGTTCTGTTCTGATTCTGTCTCGTTCCTTTAATGACATCAGTATTATTTCGCGCTACTGGTAAACGATTTGATATATTTTTGAGATTCTAAACGTGACAAATACCAATTCAACTTTTTTCTTCCTATTATGAGTGTCAGTTTCCCAGCACGGAGCTTGGTTGCAGCTGGACGGGCATCTGCTGCGTAAAAACGTGCCAGAGTTGTTGACAGTTCATTCTGCTGTGGTGATCCTTGATAAATCAAAGCTGAAGCTGACAAAGCTGAAGTGTGACAATAAAAGGCAATTGATTTTCTATAAAATACAGTAATGTAATAAGAACATGAGTGTTAATTGAGCAATGTCACAGTGTAATGTTGCTGTATATTGGCTATGGTGGGAGATGTGTGTTGGCCCCCACCAATGATGATATACAGCCATATCGCACCGCTATTAAGGTGATATTGCATTTATAAAACAGTTTGACGGCATAATTGTGTATATAAAAAGAAAATCAAACACAGAGTCTAAAAACCCTTTTGTATGAGGAACTACTTTCTTCCGCTGTTCCTTCACATCTGCAGCTGACATCAGAAACCGTTGCTACTTCACAAACGTCACTTTAGAGCTAGTATTTGAATCATTCTCTAGCGTAATGACTAAAGTCATGTGAAAACAGGTGATTTTGCTCACAATTTAAGATTATAAGGTTGAATGGCATGAAATGCTATCAGTCTACAGAGATTTCCCAGTATTTCTCTGCTGTAATTGGGACAAAAGAAAGATTGACTTAGCATTTTTTTCAAACTACAGTTGAACAAATCATTACAGAACAAGTGACATTCTGTTTTTCTCCCCTAAGGACTTATGCGGTCACTCTCGCCATCTTGTGGTGGAACATCAACAGTCTTTGCTCTGCTCAGTATGACAGGCTGATGGCCGCCGATGCGCTGTATCTCCGAAATTATAATATTAAAAATATTTAAGCACTGTCCTTATGAATAAACTGCATAGTTTCAATCTAAACAACTACATTCTCACCTGAAAAGTCTCAAAAGTATATTATGTCGTCCAACAGCAGCAATATGTCAAACTGTAGTGAGTTTATTGATCTGCTGTCACTCTATCAGAATCAGAATCAGTTTTATTGCCAAGTGTGCTTCACACACACAAGGAATTTGTTTTGGCAACAGAAGCTTTCAGTGTACATAAAGTGACGAGTGACAACACAAAATTAAATACAAGAAAAGAAAAGGCAATAAACATTAAACAGAGATGCAGTTAGTCAAAAACATCTGGATGTTGAATTGTATGTACAGATATGCTGTAAATATACAGGTTATAAGGTGCTGTGTACAAGTGCGTATGAGAAAGTATTGCACGTTTATTGCACAGTAGGGGAATATTTGACTGTTCAAGAGGTAGATGGTCTGAGGAAAGAAACTTTTCCTGTGTATGGCTGTTTTTGTGCTTGGTGCTCTGTAGTGCCGACCAGACGGTAACAGTTCGAACAGGTAGTGTGCTGGTTGTGAGGCGTCTAGAGTGATTTTACGAGCCCTTTTACTCACTCTGGAAGAGTACAGTTCTTGAAGTGTAGGAAGGGTAGTGCCAGTGATTCGTTCAGCAGTCCGGACTATGCGCTGTAGTCTACGGAGGTTGGTTTTGGCAGCTGAGCTGAACCAGACGGTGATTGAAGTGCAGAGGATGGATTGGATGACAGCTGAGTAGAACTGTATGAGCAGCTCCTGTGGCAGGTTGAACTTCCTCAGCTGATGAAGGAAGTACAGTCTCTGCTGGGCTTTCTTTACAATGGAGTCTATGTGAATGTCCCACTTCAGATCCTGAGAGATGGTGGTGCCCAGGAACCTGAATGACTCTACTGCAGCCACAGTGCTGTTCATGATGGTGAGTGGGGGGAGTGCAGGGGGGGTTTCTCCTAAAGTCCACTATCTATGTTGGCAGAGTAATACAGAAAGGTGAGGAGGCAGCCCGAGCGCTGCTATTGCTTTTAATATATCACGGCTATCAGCCAATCAGATTCGAGAACCAGACAGAACTGTTGTACAAAGTGAAATATGTTGAAAAACAAAACATTGGGCATGATTGAAAACAACAATCTGACGTCATTTTATTTGAAAAGGTTACTTTATTAAAACACCTACAAAAATAGACAACACTGACTAACAGGCGGAGACGGACAGACAGACCCCATTAATTACAGACAGACAGACAGCAATATTAATAAAGAAAATTATGTCCCATCAATTATTTACATTTTTCCTTAGTTATGAAACATGAATAGCTGAGGACAGAACATGCCCAAATATATTTAGAAAAATACAATAAAAGCTCAGAGCCTCAGTGTACCAAAAAACAGAAGCACAATCGACATGGCATTAGAACCATAAGGGAATCACATTCTCCTGTGTAAATAACAGTAAAGGATAGTTGTGCTGCTTTCCAACTCCAAACACACGCAGTTTCATCTTAAATGAGATGTGTCACTGCACCGGTTCTAAAAAAAAAAGTCCAGTCTGCAGTCGCCGAAAACAGCACTTAGATTAAATACAATGCCGTACTGAAGCTTTGGCAGCGTTTTCTGCAAGTGTCCCACTGGTTTACATGGTAAATTCAGGACAAATGCTTTGAATATTTTTCACTTTACTTTTTTATAAACACTCTTACTGATATAAATGTACATTTCTGATACCATTCTGTTTCATTCTCTCTATATACTTTCAAGGCCCACATGTTTCAATTTCAGACACACGCAGGCTCACATCGAGTCCTTTCAAGTAGTGCATTGGTACAACATTACCATACATCCCCATCCAAAAAAAGTGTCTTTAAATTCCAAAAGTCCAGAACATACTGGTGCCATCAAGTTCAGAATCTGCGCTCAAGACAGTCCACGTAATGACCGGTCAATTATACAAAACAATATTAAAATCTACTATTTTCAATGCCATCAAGAGACGCCAGAACTCAGAGTCATAGACTCTGACTATACTACTATACTGGACTTCACACCAATGAATGATAGCTTTAAAGATGATTCATTTACTCAGATTCAGAATTAGGTTTTTTATGTGTCTGAATGAATCTAGGGGCAGCACGGTGGCTCAGTGGTTAGCACTCACCTCACTGCAAGCAGGTTGCTGGTTCGAGTCCTGGTCCTGGACCAGTTGGCATTTCTGTGTGGAGTTTGCATGTTCTCCCGGTGTTCGCGTGGGTTTCCACCGGCTGCTCTAGTTTCCCCCACAGTTCAAAGACATGCGCTATAAGCTAATTAGATGAACTAAAATTGGCCTTAGTGTATGAGAGTGTGAATGAGGGTTTACAAGTACTGGGTTGCAGTTGGAAGGGCATTCGCTGTTTAAAACATATGCCGGAATAGTTGGTGGTTCATTCCGCTGTGGCAACCCCTGATAATCAGGGACTACGCCGAAGGAAAATGAATGAATCCACAATAGTAGGAGCTCTCAAAAACTTGTAATTAAGAATTAAATATGAAAAACGTTTCTGGCTTTAATAAACAGCTGCAATATAATGTGAGTGTTAACATCTGTGAGTGTCTTCATTGTTACGGTTTTGGTGTGGATCACAGTTTTTAGTAAATCGGAATATAAACCTGATAGTTATTATTCGTGAGGTGAACAGGCCTTAAGAGACAGTTCATGTGCGGAAAGACAGGGCGCCATTCTCAAATTTGACAACATTGTCATTTTTAACGATGTAAAAAAAAAAAAAAAGGAAAGTAAAATGACTGATGAAAAGGTTAGTCACACTCAATGTGAATGTTTAGAGATCTGCAAGCATTTCTTAATGTTGATTTACCCTCCACCACAGAAAAGACATGAAAAGCTGACCGACACATCCTAAGATTCTCTACATGACCTCTAATGCAAGCAAAGTTAGACTGAATTAACCGCTATTTGCTATTATTACTTGATACGCAAGTAAAAAACTTGTTTTTCATGTTTCTCCTTTAGTCTGTTTTAAAGAGCCCCTATTATGTTTTTTTTTTTTTTAAAATGACCTTCCATACAGTGTGTAACACAGCACTAAGTGAATGAAAACATCCAGCGGAGGTTTAAATCTGAAAGTGCACCATGTTTAAAACTATTGATTCTTTAACGAAATATTCGACTCAGAGTCGGATGAATGAATCGAGTTGGGTTCGGATCTTTTGCTTGAAGCGTCAATGTTGATACGGTACATCACCAAATATGTAGTACCGCATCCGGTAAAATGTGAATGCGCTTTCGCAGACACTAGCGGAGCGCAGGGGATCACAGGACTGATCATGACGCGAAGATGACGATCACTGACAAATGGAGATTCAGCTGTGGAAAATAAACAGTTAGTTTATTTTCACAACAACACCACAGTATAGCCAAACTAGTGCTGTGTTTGTTCCTGTCATTTTTATGATTTTTGATACACTAACCTACACTGCAACGTGTCGGCTGTTTGCTATTAAAGGAAGAAGCAGCAGAGACTATTATATATGGGACTTTGGCAGAATTTTTACAGACTGTCAGTAACTGTTACAGTTGACATGGACATGGTTTGTTCTTCCTCCAGATCGTAATATGTAAGTGTAACTAAAATTGTCGCCTTTTTTGTGTAGTTTGCAAAATATGTGTTTAATTGTGTGTTGTAACTTGTAATCGCTCCGCGCAGCTTGTAATCACTTATCTGTTATGGATCAGTGCTTGTACTGTCTCTCTCAGGTTAAACCTTCATGGGGCTATACACATATTGTGTCCAAAACAACGCTTGCTTCTTCCTTCACCAACGTTTCTGAACTCGTGATCCTCTGCTGTTTGCCTTTGCTATGGCCACCATCAGCTGTTCCTCACATGCGCAGCGTGGTCAATTTTCAAAATAGTTCAACTTTTGCCACGGTGCGGATTGATACTGAATGTGTGTCGTTGTTTTTACTTGGGGTTAGGGTTAAGAGTAGAGTAATGTGCTGATGTTTAACTGCATTCCTGCATTGGGCTCTTACATACTCTGTGTGCTACTTCATAGCTGTGGTGGGCATTTCTCTCCATCTCGTGCTGGACCCAGTCGACCAATCACAACAGACTGTGTCATCGGTCCAATCAGCGCAGATTAGCTTCGAGCTAAGGAGGGGTTTGGGAACAAAAAAAAAAATCGCTGAACGAAATCATATGGGAGTCGCTTGGATAATTAGGTCAAAATAAATGTATATTATAAGTTTTTTGACCTTGCATGCAGATCAGCATGTAGTTGGAGATTGTCGAAACCAAAATATGACTTTTTATAATGCAAAATAGAGGCTCTTTAATATGAATACTCAATAATTGATTGAATAATGTCTGTAGAGTAAATGTACAGTTTGCAGAGCAGTGTTTTTTTTTTCTGTGTTGCCCGTCTACAAAACCCTCCACCAGTTCCTATGAATACATTGAAGAAGTTTTTAGTGTTTAGGGAATGAAGAGACTGCTCTATTGCAGGTTACAGGACTGGGATTTAAAGCAACATTTTATCCCCAAATCAATTTCCAGATTATTCCAGTTAATGGGAACTCAACATGACTGCTCCTCGGGATGTTCACATCATGAAACACTTACAGAGAACTTTTCTCCTCGGGTTCCTAAAGGGATAGTTCACCCAAAATATGAAAGAAAATTCTGTCATCACTATATTTCTATCCGCCTAGTTTTATATACAGGATTTTGCATTATTGCATAAAAAAGCTTGATGGAAACACAAAGATGCTCATTAATTTAAAAAATGCGCATAAAAAAAAAATATTTGAGTGGCTTGATGTGACAACATTAATAGACAAACTAGAACTGACCACATTTGAAATTTAGTTTAGGTCATTCTAAAAGGTCAAATCCATCATCTTTGCACTTTATCTCCTTTAGCTTTGTATTGTTACCTCCCAGAACTGACTTGGGGAAAAAAAAACCTTTAAAAGCCGATTATTACTGCATTTATTACATTTCATCTTCAGAGAGACAAGTAATTTAAAGAATAAGAAAAATGCGTCTTGCAGTGGCTTCTCCTACCACAGCAAATTCTATTTTTCTTATTGATGTTTGACGCCAGTTAATTTAGGAAGTGACGACTTTGTTCTCTTTGACTGTTTTATGCGATATTCCAACTTTGAACAAATAGAATTTTGCATCTTTGGAAAATGTGTTGCAAACCTGTTTTAGTTTCATCCTTTGGTTAAACACAAATGAAAAAATAAAACACAAATGTAGGGAAAAAAAATTAAATAAAAATTCGACCATTGGCTTCTACAGTATTTTTTTGTCAACAATGCACATATACTATGTAGATGTGTGTAAATATATAACTTCAGAAATGTATTGTTTACTTTATTTTCCACTTTTTTAAATGTCTTTCTCTCTTCTTGTGTCGATGTTTTCTTTTCTATGTATATCCCCCGAGCTCCTGAAAACCACAACAAATTTCTTGTGTGTTTGCGTATACTTGGCGAATAAAGCTCATTCTGATTCTGATACTATGGATGGCAAACATTTAAGCAGAATATCTTATGGTGTACTCAACAAAAGAAATTCATCAAAGTTTACAACTACTTGAGTGTGAGTCAATGAAGACATTTCATTTTTGGATGAACTATCCCTTTAGATGGATCGCTTTATATATTTAGTCTCCTGACTGATGATGCACCTAATAAAAACCTGTCACTCGCATGACATCACAGCTTAGACAAATTACAACTATCCAATCGTCATCTACTTAACAAAAAACAGCCCTTTTTTCATGTTTGATCATTTAAAGAAGCTGCTTCACTTATATATTTATAACAATATAAAAAAAAAAAAAGACCGTCGCAACTTTTGTTTTGTGCATAAAAATCTTTCCAGATTAATGTTTCAAGAACAAAAGAGCGACCTGGCCATCTCTATAGTGCAGTCTGGGAGCCTTCTGAGCCTAAAAATGATTTAGGGAGAAAATGTTGCTTGAAGAGTTCATGATTTTAGGATAAAGGGGGTGAAAAGCAGGTCATTTAGGGGCACCGAACCTGCGGCTTTTACTCGCCCCGACCAACCGATCACCAAAATACACTAATTTACATAAGAGTGCTTAGCCGTGTCTGCTGAAAAACACACCACCGGTCTGTGCGTGGTCCACACATTCATCTTCTTTGCCGCTCTTTAAACCATGTTCATGGCGTCTTCTGTGAGGAAGGAGTGAATGTAGGCAAAGGAAGGCCGTAGTTTACAGTCTCTGTTCCAGCAGCTCAGCATTAGCTCATACAAACCCTGCGGACACACGGCTGGGCGAGACAGATACACCTGTTGAAGAGACAGACAGAGAGACAGACAGACAGTCTGTTAGCTTCATGTTTTGTGAGATTATGGAGTGTTTGGAAGCAGATGTACCTGTCTGCCCTGGTCTCTAAAAAACTCTCCTGCGTTGTCAATGACTTGTTCATCAGTCATGTGACTGTACGGCTGCTCCTGACACACACTGAGCATCTCCCACAGCGTCACACCGAATGCCCAAACGTCACTTGCCGTCGTAAATTTGCCCTACACACACACACACACACACACACACACACACACACACACACACACACAAACACACAAACACACAAACACACACACACCAGCAGTGTTATGCATATAATTAGCTAATACAATTATATATCAAGGCTGAACAATATATCGTTTAAGCACCGATATCTCAATTTGTGTTTCTGCAAGTCACATCACAGACTCGATTATTTATTAAAAGATAAAGATATTATTAAATATTATTTTTGATTATTTATACAATGATCACCATGTTGGTTTACATTTGATTATTTAATTTCTGGACTTAAATACTGCTACCAATAAAACCATAATGCACAATTAATTTGATTTAATTTTATGTCATTTATTATATTTTATGCAGATCCACTGCATTGCAAAAGACTTGATCAACCCGGTTGATCTAATGAATGAAATCCAAATAGAGATAGTCAAATCATGTTCATATAGCAATATATATATTGTCAGATTTTTCTTAATATAGTATAGTCCTACTGTATGTGACAGTTTTGTGACAATTATTTTAAAATGTTAAAAGATTTAAGATTTGTGACACCTCCAGCATGCAACCTTAGTACAGACCACAATATTAAAAGAATTTGTACTACTACTAAACTAAAAAGTGAATGTTAATACATAAAAATGTTAATGATACATTGTTACATCATAAATACAAGTAATTATAATATATGGATACATGCAAATATACAGACATTGCATTTTTATTCTTTATTTTTAATCAGTGTCTTTCATGCAGAGAAATCTCCTCATGTGTTTGTCATGCAGAGAAATCTCCTCATGTGTCAAAATTGTGCGTTTAAAATGTTTGCAATGTTGTGTTGCAGATGAAATATAAAGTTGATAACATGAATATGTATATTGGAATAGGTTAGATATCTGCAATGTTTGTAGACATGCAACCATTTTCACCCATGCTTGTAGTAATCATATTTTAGTAATTCAATTCATGTCCAACACATAGATATTAGCCCACATTGATTACTCCTTTAAACATACTACAGTATGATTTAGGACACATTAATTTTATTTTGAACTCTATTCTTGATTTTTATAATTACTTTATAATAAAAAGGATGACAACATGTACAAAATGATGTAAAGTTAACAGCATGAAAACAAATGTTTAGTCAAAATACTGACAAATTAAAAATATATCTTTATTACAAAAAAAGGCAAATATATAACTTATTACGTGTGTTTGCAGATTTTTAGATCCCATTAAATAAATTGTATATGTATTTATTATTAAATAATAAATATGTACAAAATGTGTAAGTATAATAATAATATTAAAACTAATAAATATTACACTACTATTTTTGCTTATTCCTTTATCAACAGTTTATCCTGATAAACATAAATGAGTAAATACCATAATATTATATGTATTAAGTACAAACAAATTAAATGAATGCATAAGTTTTATAGTAAAGCAAAAACAAACAATGCAGTCACAGCAGCTTTTTTTGTACCTCATTACACTTTTGCATTTGTATATGTTAGTAAAATATAAGATGTACAAAGTGTTGGAAATAAAAATGCAAAAGATGAGTTTGCATTCTTACCATGAGGATACACTCCCATGCCATCCAGCGAATGGGCAGCACTGCTCGTCCTTGTATCCTGTAGTAATCGCCAGCATAGAGGTTCCTGCTCATGCCAAAGTCAGCTATCTTAATGTGTCTCTCTCCCCCGTGCTCCTCGCTCTCGCCCCGCTCTCCTCCAACCAGACAGTTCCTCGTTGCCAGATCTCGATGCACAAAGTTCAGAGACGCCAGAAACTTCATTCCTGATGCGATCTGACTTGCCATTGAGATCAACGCTGGGTAGCTGAAACAGGGAGGGAAAGAGAGGTACATTCACGCTAGTGTTTATTCATTTTTTGTATTTATTTTTATTTTATTTTTGTTTTATATACACACATAAGGAACAAAGATTGATTCATACTGTAGACATAAAGGACAAAAAGCAACAACAAATCTAAGCCCATATCTTAGTCAAAAAACAGAACTAAAACTAAATATATACATTTAGTTATACTGTATATAGTTATATTTCCACAACCTCAAATCAGAAAAGTTGGGACAGTATGGAAATCACAAATAAAAAAGTAGTGATTTCCAAATTGACTTTGACTTGTATTTCATTGCAGACAACATGAACACAAAAACATGTCATGTTTTGTCTGATCAACTTCATTTTTTTGTAAATATACATCCTTTCCTGTCATTCAGACCTGCTACACATTCCAAAAAAGCTATTTTGGGCTAGTAATCAGGTATATTGATTAAATAATGATGTGATTTGAAACAGGTGATGTAAACAGGTGATTGTAATTATGATTTGGTATAAAAGCAGCATCCAAGAAAGGTCTAGTCCTTTAGGAGTTATTGAAATGAATTATTAAAATGTTTAAAAACAATGTTCCTCAAAGAAAGATAGGAAGGCATTGAGAAAATGTACCTTCAACATTGCATAACATAATTAAAAGATTTAAGGAATCTGGAGAATTCAGAGCGTCAAAGACAAGGGTGCAAATCTAAGCTGAACAACCGTGATCTTCAATCTCTCTGGCAGCACTGCATCAAGAATCGTCATTCATCTATAAATGACATCACCACATGGGTTTAGGATCACTTTGGCAAATCTTAGTCATGTACCACAAAAGTAGTTTCATCCACAAATGCCAGTTAAAATGGGTCTGTCATGGTATGGGGTTGTGTCAGTGTCCTTGGCAAAGCCAATTTGCACTCCTCTGATGGCACCTTTAATGCTGAAAAGTACATAGAGATTTTGGAGCACAATATGCTGCCTTCTTCTCCAGGGACGCTCATGCATATTTCAACAAGACAATGCAAAACCACATTCTGCACACACTCTGGATTCAGGTACTTGACTGGCCTGCCTGCAGTGCTGATCTACGTCCAGTAGAGAATGTGTGCCGCATTTTGAAGTGCAAAATGTGATAACGAAGACCCCATACTGTTGCCCACCTTGACTTATTTGCAGGAAGAATAGGAAAAAATTACTCCTGAAACACTTCATCACTTGGTGTCTTCAGTCCCTAAATGTATTTTGAGTGTTGTGAAAAGGATTGGCAACATTACAAAGTGGTCAATGCTTAACTTTTTTTTAAATGTGTTGCAAGAACCGAAATTGGAATGAGTGTTTATTTTGAACAAACAAAACAAATAAACAATAAAAATCATGAGGAACATATTAAATATTGTTTGTTATATTGTCTGCAATGAAATACAAGTCAATGGGAATTTAGAAACCACTTATTTTTTTATTTGCGTTTTCCATACTGTCACAACTTTTATTGATTTGGGGTCGTATTAATTGTAAATTTATAGATTTTTATTTTGTTCACTTGTGAGTAGACTACAGGTAAAGGAAGCATTTGTTTAAAGGTCCCATGAAGTGCTTTAAAAAGTCCTCCCCTTTAAAAAAAACAGACAGTAATGTTTTGTTTTTAATCACAGCTCTGCCAGTGAGAGTGGTTGAGCTCAAGCACATAAAAAAAAAATAAATTAAAAAAAATCTTTCGAAAGGGGCGGGACATGTCAGATAGTAGTATCAAGAGGCAGGGCCGGATTAAACAATGGGCATTATGGACTCAGGCCCAGGGGCCAGTGCGCACTTGGGTCCCCTGCGAGGAGTGTCTTTTTAGGCTAAGCGCAAATCGCGCACCTCGTTGGAATAAGCTGGTTAAGTGATTCCTGCCCATCACTGTTTGATTGACAAAGACAACATAATTAATGAGTTCATCTAACAGCAGTATGAGTGGCGTAGCTCGTAAAACGCATCGTAAAGGCATCATGTTTTGACGCAATCGATCATGAAACAGACTCAAATCCAGCATCTGATAAACACGTTTTTCATCTTTTTTCCCCATTACATATCAGATTTTGCCTACTCTTCCTCACGAGGAAGACAAGTAGGAATCAATATTAAGTGTGTGTATTAAGGATGACTCAGATTCATAGAACTGGATTGGAGAGGGGTTATATCCAAATCATATGAATTATAAGTTTATAGAGGTTATATATAAAAAATACCCTTTTATATATATTTAGTACTGCTTCTGTGATCTTAAGTATATTAAAATCCATAAATGTTCACTAGTTGTATTAGGTTTTTTTTTCCAAAGTGTGCTTTAAATGCTTTAAAGATAAGTTAAATATTTGTAGACTAGAAATATATGTACTGTATTTCATTTATTTAAAAAATGCAGGCAATACATAATAGATTTATTTTATTCAAAAAATATTATATTAATCTTATTTTTTTATTCAACTATAGGGATGCGGCTAGGTAGGGGGCCTACAAGACATTGTGCCCAGGGGCCTCTGAATTCTTAATCCGGGCCTGTCAAGAGGTGACGTTAAAAAAAAATTGTTGATCCATTTAGATGAAAGTGACAAACAGCAAGCTTTGGATACTTATATCGAATAACTGACAAATTGTCACTGTTTTGTAGCACAATAGCTTATAGATATCCTTAAAACTAACACACTGACTCTGACGTCTAATAAAACTTTCTTTTAATTTCACAAGACCTTTAAAAGTGGCACTTTTTTTCTCTCAACAAACTGTATATTAGTTGTTTATAAATGTAATAGTTGTATAGAGACCACAGCTTTGTACAATAATTTTATAGCTACTTTCATAGCCTTGAAAGCCTAATACAAACATCTGTATTAGCAGTATGGTTGTAGTGTTGTGTGCACCTGATGGTCGGTGTGTTTTGTGATGGCCCGCTCTTGTCCAGCAGCACTCTGTGGGACAGGTACTGATTGAGGTCTCCGCTCTCCATGTATTCAGTGACCATACAGAGCGGATCACTGCTCACACACACGCCCAGCAGACGGATGATGTTCGGGTCCTTCAGGCGAGATAAGATCTTCACCTCCTTCAGAAAATCATTCCTGTTGACACAAGAGGACGACAAGAATGAGAAGGTAACAAGAGAAGTGGAAAGGACATTCTAGCTGAAATTAAACAAATAAGACTTTCTCCAGAAGAAAAAAGTATTATCAGATACTGTGAAAATTTCTATCACTTCAACTGTACAATGACATTATTATTGATTATTTTGCACAATAAGGTAATGCACCTATTTATTTCACAGAAAATGTTTGTACTTATTTTATAATTTGAGATTTTTTTTTTATCTGAAAGCTTCAATTACAAATGACAAATTTACACAGAATTTTGTATCACTACAACTAATGTAAACTACCTTGATGTCAAAATAACATCAAATTGACATCCAAAATGGATTACAGGACATTTATTTTCAATGCTGACATCAATTTGATTTTTTTTTTTAGATCTTTTATTGAACTTTCTTTTAACAGCAAATATTATTTAGTTTTATGGCCAAAAACTAAATCTATTCACCTTTAGTCATTGTCAGGGCCGGACAGGATCTGCAGACATTTTTTGCTATTTCTGCGCAGAATTTTGTTAAAAATCTGCAGAACTCTGCGCGCACAGATTCTGTGTGGACCTAGTCATAGTTAAGTCATCTGAATTGAATTAGTTTTAGTCAACTACAATCTAACAGGTTTAGTTAAACTGCAATTAATTAAACATTTCTTTCAATTTTCCATATCATATACTATTAACTTGTTAAAATTTTTTATTAAACTTTTAGCATGAAGTACAGACAGGTTTTACTGTTAGGACATATAACATATCTTAAATTTAAAATGATATAAAAAGCACAATCTATTTAAAATGGTTTACATTCTTAGCACTCTCCTAGTTAAAGGGTGTGAATTATTTTTTACACGTTAAAATCTTGTTATTATGTCAATTACAACATGGCTTAAATGCACATTTATGTTTTTTTACAGCATAGGTAAACTATCAATTGCTAAAATAGCAGGTCATTCTGCTAAAAAAGCTTTTTTTCTGATTCTGATATTTAATTGCCTAAAAATATATAGTAATAAAATCTTTAAAAGACATTTAAAAATATATATTAAACAAAAATTAACAAATACAAAAAAAGATCACAACTCAACAAAATGTATTTCTACATCAAACATTAAAAACTAATATACACACAACAGAAACTACAATGTATAATTAGAATGAAACAACACTGGACTTATATGTATATAATCAAATATTTTGAAAATATATTTAATTTATTGCTTTAAAAGACTTTACAATAGTGCAGTGGGTAGCACGATCGCCTCACGGCAAGAAGGTTGCTGGTTTGAGCCCGACTGGGTCAGTTGGCATTTCTATATGGGGTTTGCATGTTCTCCCTGTGTTCGCCTGGGTTATAAGACATGCGCTATAGGTGAACAGAATAAACTAAATTGGGTGCAGTGTATGTGTCTGATTGTAAGTGTGTTTGACTTGAAAATCACGACTGTACAGTTACCTGGCATTTTTAGAGGCATCTGGCCTTAAAATCTTCACAGCCACCAGCAGAGGGCGACCTTTCCTGACATTAAATGGGAACTCGAGATTTGCAAGATCCTGCGGGTTTTCAATCTCACACAAATGAACCTAACAAGAGAGCCCACAATAAACAGCCAGGTACAAAGAGCTTAATATCATTATGAGCCTGCCTACTGCCACACATTAAAGAAACAAAATCTAATAACAAATGCATGCAAATTTGTTTCAAGCAATTCAAGTTGTACCTCCCCAAACTGCCCTTCTCCCAGCTTTTCTTTGAATACCAGTCGTTCCCTTGGTAACTCGGGCAGCGGTGGGCAATCAGTAGGCGTGGCTGAGAGGGCAGGAACTGCATATGTATTGTTTCCACTGACACCCTGCAGGCTGATGATGTCAGCTTCTGCATAATGAGGGACACTCGCCCCGCACCCCGACGCCTCTCCATAATGAGCTCCTGACAGTCCCGGGGGTGGAGCTCCAGGGTAAGGAGGCGGTCCTTCCTGAATGGGCAGCCCTTTATCAACCATGTCAATAGCACATGCTGAAAGGGAAACATGAAGAAGGTAGACTTATAAAAGAGAGCCAATCGGTTATATTACTTGATAAGTAATTATAAAGTCCATACATGCACTTAAACATTCACATTCACTGTAGGGGACACATCATGTACATGCATATCGGGATAAATGTATGACTAGGTTCAGAGGACAATATAAGAAAATAACATTCTCCCACAGGCTCATTCAGCACCACACCCTTAACAAAACAACATCCTACCATTGTGTTTTATAGAGTAATTGTCTGGCCCTGATTTTAACCCTTTAACTGCCTGCTCTACCGAATGCTCTACCATATTTTGACTGTTTTAAATAATGGTTTACACACACAGCATTGTTGGTTTACAAAAAAAAAGTCAAACAAACATAATCCTGTTGCACTACTACACTTGATTTTGGTTTTATTGTATAAAATAAAAATAAAAAATTCAAGAAAACATGTTAAATGAGAATCTGAAATATTTTATGGCATACTTCAAAAAATAAAAGACGATTTAGTCATTAAAAATGTTTTATTTTGATTACACTTCATGTTTTCTGATTTCATAGTATATGTATTAATTCTGGTACTTTTACCATAAACCGACATATCTACCATTTGGAAGAGATATATATATATATTTTAGAAATTATGGGATTTGTTGAAAAAAAAATGCATTAAGTGTGTCGACATTAGGAGTTCAGAAATCCAATACAATTTTTTTTTTCTTGGTGGGGCAGTTAAAGGGTTATGGTAGGTGCAAACTCGACACTTGTTTTTTAACTCAAGGAGATCTTTTTATGCAATTTGGCCTTCGTTGACAGGACAACAATGTTCTGTAAACCTTACATTCTCAGAACATTTTATTTATCAACAATGTTCAACAGTGGACATGCACTACTGGGTCAGTTATGTACATATATACTGTAAAAAAAGTCAAAATGCATTTAATTGATCAAAAGTGACATTGAAGATATTTATGATGTTATAAAAGTCTTTTTTTTAAGTTTTTAATTCATTAAATATTCTCTTTAATAAAGCATGACTAAGGAATACTCTAAAAATGCATTATAACAATAATCATTTTTATGATCACCTAATCAGTTTATTAGAATGTTTTCTGAATGATTATTTGACACTGAAAAAACTGTAATGATGCTGAAAGATCAGCTTTGAATCACAGGGGAAAACAAGCTTTTAAAAAACAATACAGCAGATAGTTTACATCGTAATGTTTCACTGATTTACTATTCTTGTAGTTTTTATGATCAAATAAATAAAGCCTTGAACACTTTTTTTTTTTAAATGTAAAAAACAAAAACTTTCTGGCAAAGGCTAATTTCATGCCATCATTTTATGTATTTGAGACATTTAATCTAATAATATTTTCCCATTTTTTAACAATGAAAATGTAATTGACTTGGTTCGATTAGAAATTAAAATAAAATAAGATAATAATAATATTAATAAATACAATTGTTATTTAATAACTTGTCATTTTATTCTCTTCACACATCACATATTTCATCTCACATTCTCAACTGACTCATAGGTGAACAGGTACACTAGTTTTTAATAAAACATTTTTTGTTGTTTGCAAAAAATGTTTGTTACAATGGTAATTCGAATAATGGTGTATTTATAAGTAATTTTTATTGAACAGTTGAAGTTTAACAAGTTTATTTTACAGTTAATTGTTCACCTAAAGAATAGCAATGTGTGCTAGCAAAATGAACATTGTGATTTCACACAGACTTATAATAATATATAAAACTAATATTGAAAGCGTAGGTCTGGCACAATGTAAAACTGTAGTACAGTAAAACACTGCTGTTAAAATCTGTATTTTTAATAAAAAATCCGCCCCTGAGACATTAAGTGTCTCCAATACACCCTTATAGGTCTAGTTCACCCCAAAATAAGTTTTATCATGTTGTTCCAAAACCTATCTGTTCCAAGACATTTGTTCATTTTTTGAACACAGACGAAGATATTTTTAATCAAATCGGAGAGATTTCTGCAAAGAACTTTGATCCTTCAATACATTCATAAGGAGATCAAAAAATAAATGCCTTTGAATTGAGCGGTCCACCATAAGTCTTCTGAAGAGACAATATCGCTTTATAAGATGAACAGATTTAATTCAGGTTTAATTAAATTTTAATATGGATCTTTTTTTTTATCTCTTTTTAAAGTTTTGAAGCAGACGCATTTTTGGTGAGCAGACTTTCCAACAGAGGGACAGAAATCTCTCATTTGTGTTTTTAAGATGAATGAAAGTTGGGTTTGAAACTACATAAGTGTAAGTAAATGATGACAGGATTGTTTTATTTTGTGGTGAACTAACATCCTTTGTGCTCCTCTGGGGCCATTAAATCACTCTAACCTTTACCTTTGGGAGTTCAGGACACCTAAACTGCTCTTTGGGGAGGACAAAACCCCATCGCCCCTTTCCTAAGGGCAACATGAACCCCCTCTCTCTTACCCTGGGACAGGTTTTGGGGCTTTTCTTGCTGGCTGTGGCAGTTTGTCAGCCTGTTGGGGCCATGTGTCAGGTCAGACAGGAGGAGATGATATGCTGGGTTGTTTAACAGCAGTGCTAGGAGGACACACACATACATACACACACACAAATCCCACGGACACACGTCCACGGAGGGTACGACGGCATGAGCGATCACAACGTGACAAAAATGACACGAAACGACACAACACGAGACGACACAACAACAAAAAACACAAACAACAGGGTCGTTAGGGGTTACAAGTGAGATGCACAAACACAGCAGGCAGTGTTATCATTGATAATGACGCAGGCTGTTAATCGTCCTTTCATTGGTCATTCATTTATGTTGATTAATAGATGAAAACAATCACACAGTGATTCTCAAATCAAGTATTCATCATGAAAGCAGATATGGTTGGAAAATCAGGATCATTTGAGCAGGGGTTGTAAAATACTTTTACTGTAGTTAAGTATTATTTTTGGGGACTTGTACTTTGCTTGATTTAAATCATAATTCACAATTGTGGTCTACGTGTTGTAGTTTTTTACTCCTTACAAAGTAATTTAATCATAGAAAATTGTAGTTACATTTCAAAAAATATAATAAAATGTGTGTGTTTATGTGCAAATATATATATATATATATAGAAAAAAATTAAAAGACCACTTGAAATTTCTCTCTGGATTTTAAACCTCTGTATTTCTCTTTGACAAATACAGTTTTATGCAAAAGTTTGGGCACCCCTAATAATTTTCATAATTGCAAGCCATAGGCTGCTGGCTGTTCAATCAGCAATTTAATTTGGATATATTTCATACCCTAGGGAAAGAGCAACATTTCCGTTCTGACATAACATAATTCAATCCACAGTTACAATGCAATTTAAGTCTTAACAAAAACAGACAGGTGCACATATTTGGGTACCCCAACACAATAATGACATCAATCTTTTGTACAGCCACCTTTTGCTGAACTAACAATCCTTCTTATAGTCAAGGATAAGTCCCTGAAGTCTTGCTGAAGGCATTTTGGACCATTCTTTCTTGCAAAATTTCTCCAGTTCAGTCAGGTTTGATCGATGAACATGGAGCATATGATCAGCCCTTTTCAAAATCAACCCATATATTTTCAATGATGTTCCAAGTCTGGGGACTGAGGTTCTAAAACAATTCTAAAACAAAGTATCGTGTCTGAGCATGAATTCCTTAGTAGATCTGCAACTGTGCTTTGGGTCATTGCCCTGCTGAAACATCCAACCCTGCTGTGACTTTTGCCTCTTGACTGATTCCTGAACATTGTTCTTCAGAATCTGCTGATACTAGGTGGAATTCAACTCGGACAAGGTTTCCAGTACCTGTGCTTGCCACACATTACTACAACATGATGGACCCTCCACCATATTTTACAGTAGGGAGCAGGTTTTTCTCCTGGAATGCCAAGTTGTTTTTTTTTTGCCATGCAAAGCACGTATAGTTGTGGCATCTGTCAACAGTATATTTTTCCAAAATGATTCCAGCTTGCCCAGATGAGGGCAACATACCTCAAAAGTCATTTGCATACCTCAAATGACTTTTCTTCTAAGCAGATTGCAGAAAAATCTTCCTTTGCATCATTTTTCCACTGAGCTGTTCTTTGTGAAGAGTGCGCTGGACTGTGGAACGATGTACAATGACATTATCAGCAGCAAGATGTTCCTGGAGCTCTTTGGAGGTGGTCTGAGGTTTGTCTGTGATCATTCTAACCATTTTTCACCTTTGCCTTTCAGATATTTTTCTTGGCCTACCACATCTTTCCTTCACACATCACAAGAA
This sequence comes from Danio tinwini, assembly GCA_903798205.1. NCBI lineage: Eukaryota > Metazoa > Chordata > Actinopteri > Cypriniformes > Danionidae > Danio > Danio tinwini. The sequence continues at coordinate 6,848,925 of CAIGQZ010033112.1, forward strand.
CTGTTCCTGTGGCCTTCCATTTTCTTACTATATTTCTGACTGATAGAGATAGAGACTTTAAACCTTTGTGATAAATTTTTTCATCCTTTTCCTAATTCATGTTAATAAATTATCCTAGTTTTAGGTCACTAGGAAGTTTCCATGTTGCTATTTTCTGGTTCACAATAAGGAGAAGCACAACTAGCATACAGGCATCTTAAATATCTTTTTTTATGATTGGTTACACCTGTGTTGGGAGTGTTAAGGTTCACAGAGTCACTCAAATCAATTTTATGTTGTTTCACACATCTTAAAGTGCTACACTACGGATTTCTGTCTAAAAAAAAGATTACCTAGGTTTTATTATTATCTAGCATTATCTAGCTTTCTGTAGAAACCAAATGGCATTACATTGTGATCTTCTCTTATAAAGAAAGAGCACATAACTATGCAGCCACAGAGGGGTGTCCAAATATTTGCATAAAATCGTAACCTTATGATATTTATTTTACTTCACATTGGATGATTATTCAACATGATGAAAATAATTCCTCTCATTTTTATTTTTGATAGGAAACCTTTACTTTTTAGATATTGTACTAAAGTACAATTTTAAAGCTATACTTTTATTACTTTCAAGTATATTTCAGGCCAGATAGTTTGTAATTTAATAGTTTTGAGTAAAATTTTAACTCAGATTTTAAGTACAGGTACTTAGTGTATCATATCATCTATATCATTTTTGAGTACATTTTACACCCCTACGTTAGAGTACTGTTGGATTGTGAGTGAGCAAGTGAAATAAAATCTCCCTCCCCTCTCTGTCAGAAAGGACAGTAGCTCTTTGTGCCTGGACTGTGGATTGTCCTAAAGTACTTTTACTCATGTTGTTTTGGCAGAGCTGTTCATTCTCTGTGGTGACCTGGGTTGCAGTGCACTTACTGAGAGAGAAGTATGTAGAACAGTGCTGAGTGTGTTTGTTCTGTGTGTGTCACCTGTGCTGTCCCGCTCATCTCTGGGCCGCAATACGGTGCTGGGTTCCTGATATTCCCCCTCTCGGTCCCTGTCGTCAGGGAAGGTGTGTATGCGCTGGTAGCGGCTGGAGTACGTGTGAGTGTTAGTGTTGTTGATCACCACGTTGTCCAATGGAACCGAGAGATGAACTCGCAACTCGTCGCTGGAGAGGCTTCCTTGAGCCTGGATTTATAAACACAAAATAAAAGAGCGATGAAATCACATTTAAAGATTTGTGGCATTCAGTTCTTATCCATTAGCCATAGTGAACTCCTAAATGTTTTTAACAGGTTAATAAAAATGTAGATTTAGGAAATGAATCAAAAAGATCAATTACAAAAAAAACTCCAAAAAAATCTCCATCAGTGAAAATAGTTACAAAGACAAAAGCAGAATCAACCAGAGCAATACTACAACATAAGCAGTATTTTCTGAATTAAACTGTTTATGAAACTGTTGACTAGATGATCGAGTGATTTAAATAGATCATAAAGAGGTACTTGATTGAGTTTTTGAATGAATCCCCTGAACAAACAATCCAATAACTAATAATGACCCGCTCTCGATTCATTCCTAAATGAATCTGCACTTTAACAAATCAGTTAAATATGTAGAATTATTGACTACATTTAAAGTAGCCTTTTCTCCTACAAAATATTAGGTGAAAAAAAATGTAGAAAATGTTGTATGTCTGAAATCAAAGTATTCATAGAGCAATAGGCTGAAAGTATCAAGATAACTTTGATAAGATAAGTACATTTAAAGTACACATGCATCTAATGGACAAATTAAAGGTAGTTTTTTATAAATGTCGTCTTAAAATAATTTTGGTGACATTGCGCGAATCTGCCTGTCCAGTGATGTGTCCGTTCCTCATTATTGTTCATAGCTGAATTTTTTTTATCCTATGAGAAGACCCTGCTTCTTAATTATTCATGAGAGCACGTGCTTTATGAAGGCAAGACCTGCCAAGCTGTGATACAGTGTAATGGCACGCATTATTTAACCATTCTTAAAGGGTCATTTGTGTCTGTTTCCATGATCCTTGGGGTTTGTTGCATGTTTTTCCTTGCGATGCTGTCAGGGCCGTATTTTTGTCGAGAGAGCTGTACAAGAATTGGAGAATGACGGACTTTGTCTTCATCAGTTGAGTTCGTTACCATTCAGACACATTGCCTATATCCTCAGTGCTGTGTTTGCCCATGTTTAAAATCCTCCGGATTACCTGCAGGGCTAATGGTTGATATTGATAAAGAAAGAGACCTGCTGCACTGCGCCAGTGTGTTTGCATTCAGACCCGGGATTGAGGAAAAGAGAAATCCTCCTCATTTAAAGTGTTTATATAAACATAATTATCTTTATAATGATATAACAAATTGTGGTTGTGTGTATATGAAATTACGAATAACATATGTAGCAGGGCATTCAATAGCTTACTGTTTATTTCTTTGCATTTTAACTTTGTAAACTATAAAATCATGACCCTTTAAAACGGCATGCAGCCACAGAAGAGTATTTGAATAGTACTTGTCTATGGTAAGCCCACTATGTCACTGACATTGCAGATTGTATTTTGTAGGTGATGTAGGTGAGATGATAATGGTATCATTTTCAAAAACATGCACTGTGAAACCCAGCATTTGCAATTTCAAGCAACCCAAAAAACAAACAAAAAGTGTGTGTTTACACAGTACTGTGTAAGCTCGTCCTAATTAAATATGCGATTTCAGACAAAATCAACAACTCGTTCAAAGTCATTAGTCTTGTGTATATTTGCACAAATAGTAAAAAGTCATAAAGCTACTGAATTATATTCAGTAATGCTCTTGGAATGTCACTTAGCCAATTAGGTTTAATGACCAGAACTGTTGTACTATAGAAAACATAAAAAAGGGAAATGGACTTCATATATAAGAAAAAACACCTTTCCAAGTAGCTTCTTCCAGTATTGCCTCCACAGAATGACCACTATAATAGCCAATAGGAGCAGGATAATTCCAACCAGACAGCCAATCAGAATGGCAGTGTGGCTGCTGTCGTCTTTAGCCACAGGTAATCCCGCCCTCAAAGTGATGCCAGACAACTCTGTTAACAGAAAACACGACAGTTTAATGATCACATGTGCCTTTAAGTCTGCCATCTAAATGATTACAAACAGTATAAATGAGGCATGTGAAAACCCACAGAGCGCTTGGTGAGTAAAACCAAAGCTTATCTGTCATTACAGCCACCTTCTAATCTCAATGCAGGGTAATAAGTGAATGTTTTCATGGTCATTAACACACTTTGTGTGATTTGACTTGCTTTCTTGTACACCGTGTGTGCACTAAATGTTGGTACGTTTAAATGGCAGCTGTTGTTTTGGGGGTCTGCAATAAGCTTTGACTGGAGTAAATGAGCTGTGAGAGTCCTAAAGTTCAGGAAACTAATTCAAAGAAGGGCAAGAGCAGGGACATTTCACAATAAAGATTCTTTATGAGTTTGGCTATATAAAACACAAACTCGGAAACAATAGAGCACTGTTTAAGTCAAGACAAAAAAGTAATTAATCATGCAAAACATTTTCCAGGCTTCAAGATTGATACTCATGCAAACGCACAACAGGCATTCATTTTTTATGTCTTCAGATGTTAAGAAATTTAGTGAGGATCTGGAACGTTATAAAAGGTGTACTGTATGTGCTACAAAACATGCTGGTTATATCGGAGATCAAATAAAAATAGCAAAGAGATGATACTTTTTTCTTCCCCTTGTCCTGCTTTTTTTCTCTCTCTCTCACCTGTTGGCATGCTGCTGGGCAGCAGTGAAGAATTGGTCATGAGCAGGTCTAGAAAAATGAGGATGGACAGGTCAGAAATGGGGGAATTTAGAAAGCTGGTGAACGAGGGGCAAAGAGACATGAAAATGCTGAAAGGTGAGGAAGGACAGACTGTGAAGATGGAGTGAAATATAGCATTTTAGTCTGTAAAATGGCATAATTTCTTTAGTCCTCCAATGTGAAGGACTGGGAATCAAAAACAAAATGCATATCCCACATATATAAACATATGTTTATGCATGTACAGTTGAATACAAAATTATTAGCTCTTCTGTAATTTATTTTTATTTATTTTTTATTTCCCCAAGTAATTTTTAATACAGAAAAACACATTTCTTATAACAAATTTATTATGTCTTTGCAACGATGACAGTACATAATATTCTACTAGTTATTTTGCAAAATACTAGTATTCAGCTTAAAGCGCAATTAGAAGACTTAAATAGATTATTTAGGTTAACTAGGCAAGTTAGGTTAATTAGCCAAGTTATTAGACAATGGTGGTTTGTTCTGTAGCCAATCAAATAACAAATTAGAATAGTAATCAATAGCAACAGAATAATAAATTTAAATAGCCAATATAAACCTTGTGTGCTGCTGCTCAACAGTAAATTGCACATTTTACTTCTTCCCAACAGGGAAAACCACCAACAATCAAGGACGAATGATTATATGTCGTCATGGCTGTGCAATCAAAAAAAGTCACTATAATGAAAGTCAATGGGGCAAAAACAGCCCCCAACATAATAAATAGGTAGTAAATTTGAATAGTAGACAAGGGTTAAAAATGTTGACCTTAACAGATTTTTTTTTATTCCAGCCAAACAAAAAATAATAAGACGAAAAACATAAGTAAACACTGTGAAACATGTCCTTGCTCTGTTAAACATCACTTGAGAAATATTTTAAAAAGAATAACAATTTTACAGGAGAGCTAATAACTTTATATATATAAACTGAAATCACTAAACTCTCCACAATTTCATTCCAATTCTTTCCAATGTAAAAGCCACATGGCAGTGCATTGCAAACACTCATAATGCAGTGGGGTTGACATATACCATGAGCGTGACTCACCAGTGGGGCTGCTTGTTGCGTTGGCAGTACTGAGGGTGTAAGGAGAAGTGCCATTGAGAGGACGAGTGCTGGAGGAAGGGAGAGGAGGAAGGATCGATCCATCCTCAAATGGCACTGGAGACAACCCAGAAAAATGACAACAGAGATATAAAGAATTAGATAACCAGATTCTACCTCTAATTTATATTATAAATAAATGTAAAGCTCAAGTATGAATGCAAATCACATCAACATGACCGAGTTTACAACTGACATTAAGATGCATCTTTTGCTAATATGATCACAAGTGGATAACACTAAATACAGGTGTATACAGGATCTAAAATGTTTTGAGCTTGTCCATTTTTGACCATTTTAAGAGGTCTTCAATCACATTAGACTGGATTGAGTTTGCATAAACAGGTATTGGTCAAATGCAGTTGAACAGCCACAATGACACACTGCCTACTGACCCAACATGTGACTATCATTAGTTTATTTAAAAAAAGTGAGTGGTCACATGTAGAGTATATTCATATGATACTAAGCAACCAGTGTCACTAAGTTGTCAGTATTTAATTACTTCAATATTCCTCAGACTTGAGCTAAATTTCATTAGCATGCAGTTCAGAGAAAATGTTCAGACAGAGGTCATCACTTTGAATGATGTGGGAATCACATTATGCTTCACAGCGAAACAATCTCACAATAATACAATTGATTCTACATCCTGCTGACAAAAGTTTATATATTTTTTTGCTGGTCTCAGCAAGTTATGTCAGATTAAATGTGATTGTTTCTATCTGATCAAATCGTACATATGGGAATATTTCCTTTGTGGCAAAAGATCATACTAAACATCTTGCTATAAAAACACATCTTCAACTAGCACAAGTTGGTTCCCTTGGTCACTTGATAAGCTGGATTTACAGAAGTAGTTTTTAGTGTACCAGTAACCCTGGAAGAAAAGCTTGTTAACTAGCTAAAACCAGCATAACACTTGTTTGACAAGCATGGGAAACCAAACAAACCAAATTTGAAAACCATATTAGGCCGTTTTAGAACTGAAAGAACATGATTAGGTCAGAAATACGATCTCACCTATCAATATCCAAATATATAATAAGCAAAATACACAATAGAATAATTTTCTACAAAAGGAATTATATTACATTTAATTTATCCATTTAACTGGTCTCATGTTCCATGAGTGTATATGTAAATGTCTGATTATACTTTGTCAAAAATCATTACAATATAAAGATTATGTTCCATGAAGATATTTGTACATTTCCTACTGTAAATACTTCAGAACTGTCGATTTCTGCATATTTAGATTTTCATTTATCCCTATTACATGGGTGTTTATTAAATCATTTCTATAATTTTTTTTATTCATGACCCTGAACCACCAACCAATCACAAGAGTCTTGGCATTTAAATATTGAGATTTATGCATCACACGAAATAAAAGCTAAATAAATAACCTTTCCATTGATGTATACTTTTTTTTATGCTGTGACAATATTTGGCCAAGCGCCAACTATTTGAAAATCCGAGAGTCTAATAACGATGTATAATAAACTCCTACTATTAGGCCCAATCAAACACCCAAAGGCTTAATGGAGGAAATGACTGTTTACATTGGTAATGAACTGGTGCACACTGCTGCCAGAGGTAAGGTGTGTGTATGTGTGTGTGTTCATACTCGAGTAGAAGCTTATCTCGCTAATAAGGAGCCAGTTGTCAGCGAAAGCGAAGTGGCAACGTAGAATCTGTGCCGCCCGTCCTCCAAGCGGCAGTGAGATGGTGCGGGATGACAGGTCATGCAGATCAGACACTTGAAGGCTCAGTTCAGGCTCTGCCCACGGGCTCAACAGGCTGGCCTTAAACTCACACACCACCTCGCTGAACACCCGCACACCCTGAGTGTGTCTGTTATTACTGTGCACCTGAAACAGAGCCATTCAAAAACAACAATCTGCCATCAGACCATCTGCTGGGAACGAAAACAAAAGAACAAAAAGAGCATCTGGGAGAAATAATCAAAAGTTATTACTCCGAAAATGGGAGGAGAGGAGAAAAAGAAAAGAAACAGGGAGAGGATGAAAGGTGGAGGGCAAGAACATATATAATGTGGCAGTTTAGACATTAATGGTGCTGTTAGGTCAACGTCTAACTGAGCACATGTGTGCAAACACTCACTGACTCATGAAACATGCTCCAAAACAAACCACTATAACAGCCACAGAGGTTAAAGCGCAGCCGAAGCTATCATGGCAACACCTCATAAGTCTCACACACACACACACACACACACACACACACACACACACACACACACACACTCACTATTTTGCTTTACTTCAGTCTTTCTGCTTTAGAATTTCATGTTTTATTCAATTTGTTACTTGCCATTTCGCTCAATTCAAACCAACTACAAACTGACTTCTTGCAATTACAAGTGAAAATCCTTTTCAAGTAAATCCTGCAGCAAGTTTGTTTTCAAAGTCTGGCATTGTAGGAAGTTAATTTGGTTTGAAGCTGAACAGCAGGTCATCAGCAGGTCATGTTTGACCTCCTTTCTTTTGTAAAACAGGTGAAATTGTTATTTCAAATAATGTAATTTCCAAACATTTCTGTATAGATAAAACAGTTATTGTGTGTTTTGGGGAAAAATTTACGTCATACAGGCGAGGAATGACAAGATGAGTAAACAATAACTTTAGGTGAACAAATCATTAACAGTGGTGGAAAGAGTACTGAAAAATTATACTCATGCAAAAGTACTATTACTTGACCAAAAATGAAGTGCAAGTAGAGTAAAAGTATCTGTTGTAAACATTAATTAAAGTATGAGTAAAAAGTAACCCATTTAAAAGTACTTAAGAGTAGAGTATTGAGCATTACGCTGGGAAAGGTTGATGCGTTTCCATGTAATTTGTGTGCGTGTGTAAACGTAACATTCTGTAGTGCATTTAGATATTGTTTAAGGTCATTTCAGTCTTATACAGTAAACAGCCGCCATCTTCTCATCAGTGACATGCAGTCTATAAAGTCTCTCAATCATTGCGTGTGAAGATTTTTGACATCTTCTTGGACACTTTTAATGCTTCCAAACAGTTTGTTGCAATTTTAAATAACCCATGTCTTGAGGTAGTTCAGTGTGATGCGATTTACCTTCTAAGTACAATTTGATTGGACAGGAATCACAGGACTGATTTTTCTAATCCCCATAGACAAGAAAAAATAAAGTAGTGACTGCAGGTTGAAGGAAAGTAGTGGAGTAAAAGTACCAACACAGCACTAAAAATGTACTCAATGGAAAGTAAAAGTACACAATTTTAGTAAATTACAATTCCTGAGAAAAACTACTCAATTACAGTCATTTGAGTATTTGCAATTTGTTACTTTACATCACTGATCATTAATAATTAAAACAGGCATGGAAAAACTAATAAACATCTACACCCTGACATCTGGCTCAGAAAACTGAAACAATTACTATGAAAAAGGCCAAGAGCTTGCATATTATTTGTATCTAAAGCAATCATGTTAGGAAAAGTTTAAGTTAATTATCTTTTATAACAACCAGTCAAACACAGCCTTTCAAAGTATTTCTACATTCCATTTAAAAGATATGAATGTTGCTAATCTTTAAACTTGCAGACTGCAAATTCCTCACATGTACTTTCTCTTTTACTTGTGAATCTTGTTCTGTCTGTTTTAATTTCTTTTCCAGCCAATCTTTACCATCTTTGAAGAACTATTCAACAGCAATGTATTAAAACTGAAAGGTTTTTCTTTTGCATTTTTGAAAATATTTCTATTTTAGAAAACAACATTGAGTGGACACCAATAATCTGTCTTTAATGCAATTAAGACAATACTATGATTAGGGGATGCCATGTAAACAATGATTTTTGATAAATTTAATCCAAACTAAACAGAAATCCATCATAGAACTAAACAAAAATCGGATTAAGACAGGGTGTATGTCGATTTTTTTAAATCGCATTATTGAAGTGCAGTACAGACATGTAAACACAGTAATCAAACTATTACCGGCGTGTAGGATTTTGCGACAGGATAGTCCATACACACACGGCTGTTTGACACTATTCTCTGCATCCGCTGAGTCAGTGAAGGACCACAGACACCTGCATTATGAAAAGCTGTTTTGTTTTTCCCATCGTGCAGTATCAAATTCCATTAAAACAACGCTCTTTCAGCGGTTCATACTCGCATCCAATATCTCGTTTGTCACGGGGGGCATGCATGAAATGTTCCTGAATAAAAGTGAAAGTGCCAGTTAAACATCCGAAATGACATGCAACTCTGGAGGAAATGTGGATAGAGTGGTAACGCAATGATGTTAATGAAATTATGTGCTATAACGTGTAAACCGAGGATCATGAAAGGAACACTCAAAAAGTAAACACTCAATCATGTAAACACCTTAATCATGTCATTGTCTTATTAAGAATAAGGCAAATAATTTGATTACTGATGTCCAGGTAAATGTAGTTTGTCAAAAATGTTAATGCTTTCAACTACTGGATTTCTACACAATTTCCAATTCAAAATTCCATACTACTCTGGAATTGTCCAAACATCTAAAAAGTCTTCAAAATCTAAATTATCTGCCAGTGGGCAAAGTAAAAAAATATCTTGCTTTCGGTTTTTAGGAAAGTTTATTTTACTATCACCGCAGGCAGATTATTTAGTTTGCTCTGAAAGTTCCATTGAGCACATTGGCCTCCATCACCCGCAAGTAGAAGATGTTTGGAACCACCAGGACTTTTCCTAGAGCTGGCCGAACATCTAAGCTGAGTGATCGGGGAGAAGGGCCTTAGTCAGGGAGGTGACCAATAACCCGATGGTCACTCTGTCTGAGCTCCAGCGTTCTTCTGTTGAGAGATGAGAACCTTAGAGAAGGACAACCATCTGTGCAGCAATCCACCAATCAGGCCTGTATGGCAGAGTGGCCAGACGGAAGCCACTCCACGCCTGGAATTCACCAAAAGGCATCTGAAGGACTCTCACACCATAAGAAACAAAAATCTCTGGTCTGATGACACTAAAATTGAACTCTTTGGAGTGAATGCCAGGCGTTACATTTGGAAAAAAACAGGCATCGCTCATCACCAGGCTAATACCATCCCTACAGTGAAGCATGGTGGTGGCAGCATCATGCTGTGGGGATGTTTTTCAGCAGCAGGAACGGGAAGACTAGTCAGGATAGAGGGAAAGATGAATGCAGCAATGTACAGAGACATCCTGAATAAAAACCTGCTCTTGACCTCAGACTGAGGTGACGGTTCGTCTTTCAGCAGGACAATGACCCAAAGCACACCGCCAAAATATCAATGGAGTGGCTTCACAACAACTCTGTAAATGTCCTTGAGTGGCCCAGCCAGAGCCCAGACCCAAATCCTATTGAACATCTCTGGAGAGATCTGAAAATGGCTGTACACCGTCGCTTTCCATCCAACCTGATAAGAGCTTGAGAGGTACTGCAAACAGGAATGGGCAAAAATTCCCAAAGACAGGTGTGCCAAGCTTGTGGCATCATATTCAAAAAGACTAAGGCTGTAATTGCTGCCAAAGGTGCATCAACAAAATATTGAGCAAAGGCTGTGAATACTAATGAATGTGATTTTTTTTAAGGGTTTTTTTTTTTTATAAATTTGCAACAATTTCAAAAAATATTTTTTCACACTGTCATTATGGGGTATTGTGTGTAGAGTTGAGTAAATAAATAATTTTTATCTATTTTAAAATAAACACCCAAAAAAATTGGAAAAAGTGAAGCACTATAAATACTTTCCAAATGCACTGTAAGTCATCTGGTGAAATTATATTGCAATATATCATAGAGAAAAAAAATTGCAATGTAAAAATTTTTCCAATATAATGCAGCCCTAATAAATATCATTCAACACTTTGAGTTACTTTTTCCATACACTTCCAGACATTTTCAAATAAAATTCCATACTTTTGCAAACTGCATAGGAACAGTGCTACTTAGTGCCAAAAATATATTAAAAAAATCTATGGTGTACATGTAGACATTTCTTTTGCTTAAACATTGAATTTTTTTATTCAATGTGTTACTTGCCCTTGCAATTACTTGTAAAATTTTAGAGTAAATACTTCAGTTACTTTTTAAATTTGTGTGGCAATCTTTTTCTCTACAAATCCTGCTCCCTATTCAGCAACTTCAGTAAAAAAGACTGGTGGTGTTCTAAAAGTGCAGAAATGTATCCGGATATACTCTAAACAAAGGTCTGGGAGAGCGAGCAGAGGGAAGCCACATAAATCATCTCAAAAAGACACATGAACAAGTGCTTGTTGTTATGGAAAATGTTTTAATGGGGCCTCTGGTCCTTTCCCACATGCATCTTTTGGGAATCTGCTGCAAGGCTTACAGGAAGCCAGTATAAGAGGAAGTGTTCAAAACAGCGGGAAGCCGCAAGAAAAACAGCGTGACATAGGGCAAATTATGGACAAATTGTTGAATTTATGAATTGTGCTATGTCAAAGATAAAGGAATGAGAAGAATGCACTCATGACAGCAGAAAAAGCCAAACAAATTAGCATTCCTGGCCAGAAAGACAATTTAAAAGCGACAATACACATACACAAACAAAGAAGAGAAATAATTATGGCGGCGCAAATTAGACAACAGAACACTCGGGTGCCTCTGAGAATCACTAACGACCACAAATGCAAAGCCACAGGCAGAAATACCAACAAAAACTAATCAATTGTTCATTAAAGGGTTGAAGGATAATGAGAGACTCCTGAGGGTGATTTACTGGGCAGATTTACTGAGGCAGAGCTTCATTACTGCCCGACTAACTGACTGCGATGAATTTTGGGATAACTTTTGCCGTATGGCGGTTGTGAGGAGTGCAATTGGGAGGATGAACAGCAGATAATTTACTCACCCTCATCATTCCAAACCTGCATGGCTTTCTTTTGTCTGCGGAACACAAAATATGATATTTTAAAAATAAATATATATTTTTGTCCCCACAATGGAAGTCAATGGAGTTCAATGTTACTTTGAACCCACTGACTTTCACTGTGTGGAAACAAAACAGTTCTTTTGTGTTCTGCTGGAAAAAGAAAGTCAAGTTTGGAAAGACATGAGGATTAGTAAACAATGACAATCTGTTAAAATGAGAAATCTTGTATAATTCGTTTTTGTATATAAAGCGATGAGATTTAGACATTTGTTTACTTTGAATCAAGGGCGTTAACACTTGGCAGGTTTGATTTAATTAAAATTAACTCTAGTGTTATTGCTTGCTTAATGTGGTTCATTAAAACAATTGTGAACCCTGCGATTGAATCAAGTTGACTAAAAAAATGAATGCAACATGAACCAAATACATAAGAAAATAATAATAATAATAATAATAATAAAACAGGATGAGTTGTAATAAGATGCAACCATATAAATGGACAAAATGCTCAAGAATATCTGGTTTTATCTGGTCATATTTGAAACAGGCTCATTGGAAATACATGTTTGATAGATTTTTTTGGGGTAAAAAATGTAAAAACAAACTTAAACATTTCACTTCAGTTTGTAGGTAAAATAAATTCTTACAAATGTAAGCAAATTGAACAAAACGATTAAGTTGTCCCCCAAATAACATCATTTTTTGAGTGTACTATATTTACATATAGACAATTGTTCTGGCATAGCTTGCTCGGTCCTCACTTTATATACTTTATATAATGGGCAGATATGCTGCTAAACAGACTGCTGTATTAGACCGCAAATTGGAAAACATCGGGGTGAAATTAGCAGCTTTGCAACAAGATTTGGCCAGGACTGGAGACCAGTGACGGACATTAAATATATGTGAAATTGGCGGATATTGACCTAAATTTGAAATACTTTCTTCTCTTTTGGCTCCCAGTGTTTTTCCAGCCAGACGGCCTCGGCTGGAGAAAAACAACTTCTCCCGGATAGCAAGATAAGGAGATGCTCTGAAATTCCTGCTTCCTGTCAAGGACACCTGTTGGACTCTATAGGCTTGCTTACACACACACACACACACACACACACACACACACACACACACAGATAGACTTACACTACCTAACCCTTCATCCCACGCCTCTTTGTGCTTTTATCCACTGGAGGGGGTAGGCGGGTCTGTGACCAGCGCCTCCATGGCTGCAGGAATCGACGCCTGCCTGCCCTTGCCGGACTATATCCACACCCCCTTTCCGATCCCCTGTTGCGATGTATGTCATGTCTATGTGTTTTATGTGCTTGACTGCTGGAGCTTTTTTATCTCCCTGATCTCACACTGCTCTAACTTAAGAGCAAGGTGAGGGAGTTTTTTTTTTCGCCTCTCTTTCCTGAATTTTATCTTACTTCCTTTTTCTAAATGCTACCTCCCGTTGACCTGTCTTCCCCTGAAATGTGATGTTTGTGTATGGTCGGGGGGGGTCCAATTTCACTATATGTCAGTGTATGTGAATACATGGAGGTATATGTGACAAATAAAGGCTTGATTGATTGATTGATATGTAAAACTAGATAAAACTATGTAGTCGCTGTGCTTTTGTCTTATGTTTGCTTTTGAAAACACTATTGATTGGGCTTAGAGAAGGGTTTCGGTCAGTGGTTCGCTTGGTGATCTGTATGACAAGTCCTTCCTTCTCAGTGACGAGTACAAGGAGGATGCATGTCTGAAACGGAACAAAATGTATGCTAAATACTAAGTATTTAAGATTGACAAAAATGTACACAGCGCCCTCTAGTGAATTGGCCATTCAAAGCGTGCAACAAAATGTACACAGAACAAAGTATTTTGCTTGAAATTTCACAAAAACGTAGGCCAAGCCACGTATTTCCAATAAGCCTGTTCTGCCTATTTGGATAGTTCACCATAAGAGTTCTGTCAGGCCACAAGAATGTTTCTCCTTGCAGCAGATCTTTGTTTGCTGATTTAATTTCTTTTTACGATTTAAATTATACACTCTTTAGAAGTTATAATCTGATTTTTTTTTAAATACCATTACACAAATGCATGTTCATTTATACCCGAACACAGGACTGTTTTGGATGTTCAGTAAGTTGGTAATTCAACAGGCTTGCTTGGTTGGGACTTGTAGAGCTGCGCATCGATGGATTTGCTCTTCAATGTTTGGACTTTCAGCAGTGACATTTAAACCACACTGAACTGAACTAAACTAAGCTAAGCTGAACTTCAACTCTAAAAACTGGACTGACAGTTTCAATTTCCTAGAACTTTTATGGTAAGTGGCTTTGATACAATCTACAATGTAAAAGCACTATACAAATAAACATGAATTGAAATTAAATTCTGCCACTAACTATTATAGTCAAAAATTACATTAAAAATATTGTAGTCAAAAAGCAAACCAGGATCAAATGTATCCTTTTGTTATTTAGTCTTCAACAAATGAACCAAGAGAACTGAACTTCAAGTATGAACCCCCTCTAAGTGTAGGTTCTAACAAATCTTGTGCCACTTACACATATACTAACCTGCATAGTATGAAAGATGCGTGTTTTCTCAAAGTGGAACTCGATGTCAACAGTGGGCTGGCCCAAGGTTTCTCGATTCCATCCCACGTAATCATATCCTGGCCACACTCTCAGCTCTTTACTCTCCATGAAATCATTCCCACCTAAAACACCATCACACAGCTGGCCCAATCCTCCGAATATCACCCTACGGAGAAGAGATACACACGTTACAGATGTGATGTCATCTTAAGGCATGTGCACACACACACACGCAGATGCATGTGCTCACTTACATGTTGAAATTTCCCATGCTTGCACACACACATCTGGCTAGTGTCAAATGCTAGAGTAGCTATTGCAAACATTTCTGCTCCGTTAAAACACATCTGGGAACGGTTCTACACAATATTCATCAAGCCCACCTGACACATACACATACATGCATGAGAAAGTGGTCTGGACTTCAACATACATCACTGAAAATTAGGTAGGACAGGACCAGGTGAGATTGGAGAAGGTTCAATCTCAGCAGGTTCTCAATTGCTTGTTTTTGACACACCGCATGAAAATAGGGTATGGAACTCTGAATTTTGGAGTATGGCATTCTTTTCAATAGGAAACATAACATTTCTTTTCATTTTTATGCAGATTATTCTGTATGTTTCTTTAAAATCTCAGAACTCTCTGCAGTCTCTAATTGACTTGAGGATATTAAATGTTGGATGGCAAAAAAACTAACTTAATGACAAAACTAAGGTTATTCTCTTTGGCCCCTCAAAAAAATTAAGAATGTCTTACATTAGGGGCTTGGGAAGTCTTACACCATACAGTATGTTAAATCTCAAGTAAAAAAATCTAAGAGTTATCTTTGATTCCGAGCTTTGTCTAGAAAAACAAATTAGCTCAGTTGTTAAGAATAGTTACTATCAGCTGAGGATCATCTCCAGCCTTAAATCCAAACTTTCCTTTCAAGATGTCGAAAAAGTCATACATGCTTTTATCACATCTCGCCTTGCCAGTCTCAACCACATTCCTGAAGGACCACCAGCTCTGCACGTTTCATGTCTCCTTAACCAAACACACCTGATTCAGATCCTCAGCTCATTAGCAGAGACTGAAAGACCTGTAATGGGTGTGACAGACAAAGGAGACATCCAAAACATGCAGTGATGGTGGTCCTCCAGGAATGTGGTTGAGAAACACTGGCCTACACTATTGTAATTCCTTGTATATTGGTCTCCCACAATTTTCAATGACATGGTTGCAGTTGGTTCAAAATGTGACTTTTAACAGGCACAATAAAACATGCTTATATTTCACAAATTTTAGCATCCTTTCATTGGCTTCCTTTTAATTTTAGAACTCAGTTCAAGATTTTACTTAACTGTTTTTAAAGCACTGAATGGGCAAGCACTTTCTTATCCTTCTGAACTAATTAACTTGCATTCAATTCCTCGGTCTCTCAGCTCGACAAATAAAGTTTTAATACAAATTCCTCGGTCACGAGTTAAACTGAAAGGAGATAGAGCTTTTGCAGTTGTTGCTCCACATTTGTGGAACCAGCTGCCACCGGACATTGCAAGTGCTTCTTCTCTCTGTATTTTTAAGTCCAGATTTAAGACAATTTTTTTTCTATTGCCTTCCCAGGCTTTTAATCTTTATTGTGCATTGTTATTGTCATACTATTATTCTTATTATAACTTTTATTGTTATTTCACTCTGTTTTAGAATGTGTGTTTTGATTTTGTTCAGCACTTTTGTCAGTGCCAAACTGAAGTTAAATGTGCTTTATAAATAAACTTTTCTTACTAGTTACATCAAATGTTCTGTTTCATAAAGGAGTCTCATGTGTACATTCTTTCTCAATTCTAAGATACTCCTCCAGTGTATTTTGTTTCCAAATAACACAGTGTTTTAGAGCAGCCAGTACGCATATTCTTGCAGGTAATTTCTTTAATGAGCCAGTTCTTTAAATGAATTGAACACGTCCAGTTTACAACTTAAACACATAATTCTATTATAGCAATTATTCTCTTTCTGTCATGATTTAGCATTTTAAATGAATGTGTATGGCAAATGTTAATGGGTTTGCTGCTGCTGCCTTGATTATTGGTGCAGAGCAATTACAGAGACTTTCTACTACCAGTATAATCACAGACATGCTGTCTGAGAATATAACACACTACTGCTGCAAACATAACATACATGAATCCCCTGTAGCAGATCCACAGGTGGAGCTGTGGCTGAGGAGCGTCTCCAAAAAATGTGTTGCAAATTGGCGAATGCGGAAAAAAACGAGGTGTTTAAATATTGAGGAGCAAGCTTATTGGCTGCTGAGGTGACAGAAACCAATCACCTGTGCCATGTAGTTAGAAACAGAAATGATAGGACTTCTCAGGGCGTACTCACACTATGCTATCCGTACCACTGTCGTAGATTATTAAAGATGCAAATCCCTCACTGCACGTCAACTGCGCCTTCAGCAAACCTCCTAATTCTTGCAGCATGAGGACTTTATGATTGTTTATGATCGTCAAAAGTGGCTGATCTGTTCTGCGAAATATTTGACTGCGTGTCACTGCATATCAAACGACTTAAACGATATAACTAAAGAAATCTCCACTGTGCTGAGCGACAGCGCTTACTGAACAGCGCATCAGATGACGCAAGCAAGCCCAGGCCCAAATGAAATATGAGTGCGGGCCGTCGGGGGAGACGGGAGGGGGGAAAAGCGTGCTTTGGCCCGGTTCAAGGCAACTGTACATAGTGTGAGTACGGCTTCAGTCTGCATACCTAATAGAATTTCATGACAGAACTTTATTGATTATTATTTTGTCTATTATTTATGCAATAATCTAATGACTATGCATTGATTTCTGCATTATTTTACACAATTATTCATTTGTTTGCTCAACTACTCACACATTCACTCATTAGCTCATTCAAGTATTCACACTCATTTTTTCAACTATTTACTCAATATGAGTGAACGATTCACTCAAAGGAAGTAGATAGGTTCAACTATTCACTCACACACTTAACAGTTAACTCACTATGAATCTATGAGCAATGAGGGCGTCAAAGTTCGCTCTGGCAACAACACCGTCTGACTTTACTGCTCCACCGACAAGAGCATCAAAATTTGCTACATTGATCTAATATTTAGAGGTCTTTGCAGCATATCAGCAAATCAGTTACATTTCCCCATTAAAAACATGCTTTCTAGAGTGAAAATGTTGTACACTTTAACAAATTATTTTAACTATGGAAGATGAAGTTGTTGTGTGGCTTGGCTCCACTTATCCAATATCTGTCCATATGTCTGAAACATTCTAAAGCAGTATTATTGTTTTGTACCGTCTTTATAGTAAGCATGAGATTCCCGCTTAAAAAAGATAATAAGTAAAAACATTTAATTAAATAAATAAATACCAATTAATATAATTAATAATAATATTTATACTAATATTAATGCACATCAACTCGCCAGTAGGGGCTGCACGGTGGTGCAGTGGTTAGCACAATCGCCTCTCAGCAAGAAGGTTGCTGGTTTGAGCCTCGGCTGGGTCAGATGGCGTTTCTGTGTGGAGTTTGCATGTTCTCCCCGTGTTCGCATGGGTTTCCTCTGGGTGCTTCGGTTTCCCTCACAAGTCTAAAGACATGCAGTACAGGTGAATTGGGTAAGCTAAATTAGCTGTAGTGTATGAGTGTAAATGAGTGTGTATAGGTGTTTCCCAGTGATGGGTTGCAGCTGCAAGGGCATCCGCTGCATAAAACATATGCTGGATAAGTTAGCTGTTTATTTTGCTGTGGCGACCCCAGATTAATAAAAGGACTAAGCCGAAAAAAAAAATGAATGAATGAACGAACTTGCCAGTGCCTTTTTTTATGTATAAGAAAACAATGTTTTTCTAAAATTTTTACAAAGATTTTCTGTAAGAAAACATTGTAAATAATTGGAAATCTGATGACTGCAATAATCAAACCCTTGGGAACAATTGTGGTCGGAACCAAAGTTCACAATGACTGTGTTCTCTGGACTCTTCTCAAGTGGTGGATTTCAACCTTCCGATTGCTTGCTGCTGAACCGTTTCATAGCTAATTACAATAAAGTTGACTTGATTTCAACTCTTCTCGAAGCCCACACCGGCGAAGGACGGTGCTCGCTGCTGGCTCCTATTGAAAATGAATGACTTCCGGCTACTTTGACGCTCTCGCTGCTTTCGGTGTGAATGCACAGTTACTCCTGCAGCTATCCACTCACCCATTCAAATGTTCACTCATTCATTCAACTATTCACCCCCATCCATCATGAAAGTAGTTCATTTACTTTTTGATGAGAGACACGGAGTATTAAATGGTTTCCTAACATGGCATGTTTAAAAATGCAAAGATGTCATTATTTACCCTCCTTCTTTACTGCCATCATATACAGAGTCATTAAAGTTGACAAGGGATCCTGACAGGTCCATCACATGACCCACAGGAGCAGTGTACGCCTTCAGTCCATCTAACGGAGAAAAAGCACATCACTCAAGATAAACATCATCAAGCAAGTTCAGTGAGTTTGTGTGTGATCAGGATGATAGATTACTTGTCATGTGTTGGACTCACCCTTCCAAACACAACCATAGAGTTCAACTCTCAGACACACACTCATCACGCGGTCCGCCAGCGGGTAGAAACGCACCATGCGTGCTATAATAGGCGGACCCAGATCCTTGAGGACAATATCATACGTGTTTTCATTTCCTGACACAACCTGAGATAAAAACAACAAAGAATTTGGATCTCGTAACCTCTTCTCGTAAACCTTATATTGTTTGTTCATGTTAGAGTAAAAACCTCCTGTCCCCAGCGGTCCTTCCAAGTCATCCAGTATCGTCCATCCCGAGAGTAACGCAGCCGGTAACTGCGCGCAAACTCCCGGCCGAGCCCATCTGCATGCCGGCCCTGTGTGCCCACCAGAGACAGGAAATGAAGCTTGCGCAGGTCCACCTGCAGGTACTCAGAGCCGCTGGGGAAAACTGGACCAGCAGGACACCACGCTCCATCCCCCTCTCCATTACTCAACCTAGAACAGGACACAGACACAAACATGCTTAGCTTGTTCAGGCATTGGTGATCATGGGAGTTCATTCCCTAATTACTTTCTGCCACTTTTTCTGCATGCATGAATGCATGGATGAATGAATTAAAACATCTCAGATAAAATGTCAAGCTTGAATAATTGCACCTATTTGTGTGATTAATTGTAGTCTTGAAAATAAGCATATTTGACCATATTTACTATAATAGCTTATTTTAACTTTACATTGTTTATTTTAAATGCTAAAATTGCATTTATATAGTGAAATATCACTTATTATATTAATAATACTTATTATAATTTAAATGCATTTTCTGCTAGCTTTTTCAAGGCAAATGTAAAAAAAAAAGAAGAGTTCAAATAGGACAACTGTAATATTATAATTACATTGTTGTAATCACCAATGTTTTGGCATTTTATAATAACACTGATTCTTGTGATTCTTTCCAGAGTGTTACAAATTTTAAATGCAGTTTTAAATTAATAGCTAAAATGTACTTTTAAATGCATCATACCACAATAATGAGTATGACAACAAAGATGAGTTTAAAAACTAAATTATATGCACAAATAAATAATTTACAATAAACCAATTTTCCATTTGGATTTATTGCATTATGACTTTAAAAAACAAAATAAAACCGTAAAAAAAAATCTACAAAAACGGAAGAGTTATGAGGTGATATGTGAGAGGTGAGGTCTGTGTGTAAACACCTTTGCCTGGTTTCCTCTTTCTCACATGCCTCTAACACACACACACACACAAAACCATCTGTGAGACATTTAAGCGGTTTCCCTCATTAAAGTGAAAGTTCACCCCAAAAATCCAAATTCCTTCACATCTATACACACTCAAATGGGTGTAAACTTAAGAATTTCTTATTCTGTTGAACAGAAAACAAGACATTCTATAGAATAAGCCATTAACATCCATATAACAGATACTACAGAATAAGGTTGGGTATCGCTTGGGGTTATTTCGATAATAATAAATCGATACTTTTAAAACAGAACCGATGGCAAAACAGTGCCTGAACCTATACTTTGGAGCCACAAAATTATGGTGGATGACTCTAGAAAAATCTTTTATTTTACATTTTTAATTGAACAATATAATTAAAGTTTAAAGTATACATCAATTCATATTTTATATATTTGAATTGCATTAATATATTTCTTTTGATCATCTGTGTTTGCATGAGTTAAAGATTTGCGTTACGCAATTAACATTACATTAGCTTACTACTAACCTTTGGAAAGGCTGTCATCAAAATCAGTGAAGACCTTTTTTTCTAGGGTTGAGGCTTGTGACTACGTTGGACTACATGGACATCAGTGATCTAATGATTTGCCTTAATCTGAATAAGACAATAGTATAATTAAGGTGTTTACATGAGCTGCTTTTTTATGTTCCTTTCATGATCTCATTTTACATGTTATAGCACATAGATCGATTAACATCATTGCGTCACCTCGCTATCCTCGTTTCCTTCAGAGTTTCATGTGTAATTTAGAGCTCTTCATTTTTTATTTTTTTATTTTAACTGCAGTTTGGCAGTTTCACTTTCATTCAGCAACATATTGTTCATGCCCCTGTGACAAACTGAGGTATTGGGTGAGAATATGAAGTAAGGAATGGTGTAAGAGTGTTGTTTTAATAAAATTTGATACTGTACGCCGAATGAAAAAAAAAAAAAAAAACTCTGCATTTCATGATGCGGGTGTCTGTGGTCCTTTAAGACAATCAAATCGTTGTTTACATGGTACAATCAGAGCATTGTCTTAATCATAAAAATAGGTGTCCAAGTATATATCATCAAGTATAGGTGTCCATGTAAACGCACTCTGTGAAAGCGCCAGATGATGTTGCAAGTAGGGCTGTGTATTGCATATTGCAAGGGCCTCACAATATGATACATATCCCGATACATGGGTCACGGTACAATATATCACGATATATTGCGATACAATAAATATTGTGATATATTACAATAGTCTGTATTAGTATCTATCACATTATATTGACAACTTCATAAAGTCGGCAGACAAATTAAAATTCCACTTTCAATTTATTTTCCATCCATTCCAATTCATTAGAACTGCACAGTGTGATTGAACAGAAAACTATATATATTGCAAAGCTTACAAATGGCTTTTTTTTGGGTCTAATTTGGTTAAAACCAAAGTGCAGCCACACGTCTGCTCTAAAAGCTGGAGACATTTTCATATTTTCAGCCATGAATCTGAGGGAAGTTGCTCACCGAATGTGCTGTACTGCACGCATTGCCTTCGTTCGTGCGTGCGTTCCCTAAAGCAACAAGAACAAACACCTGACATTACAGACGGTGTCCATATCCCTCAAAGTTGTTTAGAATTAAATGTTTTAAGATGGTGTGATACAACGCGTACCTATGTATGCCTTTGATGTACCCCTTGATGCTTCTTACGTCCTTGTCGCAGCACCAGTGGCACCAAAATTAGGCACCGAAAGTCATGATGATTCGGCCCGGTTCATACCGTTTACAAAGGTACCGGTGCCATTATCGGTACCCAACCCCACTACAATGGTTGCTGCTTTCCAACATTTTTCCCAATATCTTGTTTTGTGTTCAACAGAAGAAACAAACTCAGGTTTAGAACAAGTGGAAGGCAAATGATGAAAGACTCAAAATCCTGAGCTGTCTTCTGGCTCAGCATCAATACACACTTAGATCACTCAGAGAAGAAAGAGCAGCACTGAGTGTCTCTGCATTCATCTGCTGATATCACATAGGTGACGAGACACTAATGACAGGCAGCCGAGACCACAAATACTTAAACACAAGAGAGAAATGCACCTGAAATGAGATATTCCAGTGAAGTGTGGCTACTGTCACCTCACTGAGACCTCATTGTGACATAGATGAGATTGCGAAACTAAGACTGGTCTGAGACATTTCAGATTCACCCTTGAATCTTCACCACGACCTCAAAGCCACGGGATCAGGTTCACAGATGCTTTCAAATTTGAAATAAAGTCTAGTCAACTTTGAAATGTCTTTCTGACAAAGAGTTTTGAATTTATTGCCAAATGTCAGTTTCTCTGGCTATTTCATTGCAAACACTAGTTGAAATTTACAACATTTTATAAATATGTCTTTTCTATAAAACAAAAACAATAAAAAGACACCATCAGCAATAAATAACAGAAGATAAAAATCTAAAACTTTTTTAAAGATTATTTTAATAAAAAATTAAATAAATGAATGCAGTTTTGAAGGACTCGCATTTAAAAATATTTCCTTTAAAGTCTCTTCAGATAAAAATAGTCTGATAACAAAAATAGACTATTAATTTTTGACATTTTGGGGGAACTTTTCCTTTCAGTAAATGTCCATGAGTCAAATGTCTTTCTGAAGAATACACTTACATTAAACTGGAAGACACTGTCAAACTGCTTTAATTTCAAATGATCAACGTTGGTCCAGACCCAGTTTCAGAAATTGCAAGAACAACAAAACTGCAAGCACTCCTCTTAACAAAATTCATCCAAAGTTAACCAGATTTGTTTCTGCGTAATGTTGTTTACTCGTTGGTAATTTCATCTGTGCGGCTGCTTTCAAACTGAGGGCTGCGTTGTTTTTTCCTCTATATAGTGAACAACAGTCAGTTTTCAACAGGAGAGCTGATTTTGAAAGATATCTAATAAAATGTTGCAGTCTAACTTACTGTGAGCTCCAACTTTGGTACTCAATGGTGTATGATGCATTTGTTGCCAACTTACTTTAAGGATTAGTTCACCCAAAAATTTTAATTCTGTTATTATTACTCATCTTCATGTTGTTCAAATGCCCTGAGATGTTTATTCATATCCTTTACACAAGTTAACCTATTTTAAATGAAACCGAGCGCTATATGTATATATGTATGTA
>CAIGQZ010033112.1:6910550-6927628 GCA_903798205.1 Danio tinwini
GGGGGGGGGGGTCAGCCCTTTAATAGTAAGAAAAAGCTTTCTCGGATCTTTGATCTACATCTTAAATATTAATAATTGAAAATATATAATAAAAATATACAAATATATGATCCCCCACCCCCTAAAATGATGTATACCATTTTGAATGCATAATTGCGCCAATCAATGCTAGGAAAAAAATTTTTAACAGTCTGAAACTGGCAGTTCTAGAGCACTGATTTAAGTATTAAAGCACATCTTAAATATTCACAAAACACGTTTTTATAATAGGTATAATAGAAAAATTTGATGCATAATTTGTATAGTTTCACCTAGGGCAACCTCTCAAATAGTCACTAAATATCCATCAAAACACTAAAAACGTACACATTTTATAATAAATTAGATGTAATTTAAATACATTCATGAATTTGATTCACTGAAGCATGCATTACCAAACAACTACTACCGAAAAAAGTTGACACACCATTGTATAATTCACACACTGTGCAAATCTATACACAAGTTCTGGGTTTGTGTTAGAATCAGAACTAGCAAGAGAACATGGTTGATCTTTTACATTTTCCCTAATCATCTAACCAAACCAAATGTTTTCAAATAGTTTAAACTGCATCTGGTTAATGCACTTCAGCAACACGTCCTGTAAAGTTTACTGTGTTTACAATAAGCAATCTGCTCAAATGTGGTTAAAAGTGGACCAGCTCAAAACATCTTTAACTATGTTTACACCTGTATTCAGCTTCATCAATTTGTGATAGAACAGACATCTTTTGAAAACAGCAACAGACGGATCTGAATCTGAAACTTGACAACACATACCCATTCAAATGCACAACCCTCAGGTGGTCATGTAAGAGTTTAACCTAAATCATTACCATTTAACCCACTGAATCCCAATGTTAACATCTGGCAACAATATGTACCAGTCTTTGAAATGACATTTAACAAATAGACAGATCAGTCAACTAAACACAAGTGAAAACTAAACATAATGCTAGCACATGGCTGGCGATTATGGTAAAATCTCAAGAGCTGCTTAAGTCTATTTGTCCCTCTGAAATACTCAAGACAAAAAGACAAGTACTATTTTGCCATCTATGAAGTAAAACGTGCTAATTTAGCTTTAAAAAATAAATTAAACTGGTTAGTGTGGTAGACCTTTATTTAAAAAGCTGTAAATTAATTCAAACACCAAGAGCGATCATAAATCAGACATAGAAGGTCTGATAAAACGTTTGCATAAATCTCACTGGTTGAACACCATTCCTCGTCAGTCTAGTGTGTTTTCTAGACTCCTTCTGCAATTACAGTTGAAAGCAACATTGCGGTAGCCCATAAATAATAACAGACGCGTAATGCCGGGGCCACAGGTGGGTAAATATACCACCAGAATGACCCACAGCCGTTTTCAAGCTAGTTCACAGAATCAGCTCTGATAAATGCTGCTATTAAACTCTAGTTCCAGGTATCATAACCAGAAGCCATTTAATTTCGGCGACGGGGGTGAGAGTAAGAAGTTGACAAGCAAACAGACTCCGCAGCAGACCGAGCGCATTCTCGGTAACGTTAAGGTGGCAGACGTCCAAACTCCTCACTCCCTCTCTCTCTCTCTCTCTCTCTCTCTCACACACACACACACACACACACACACACCGAGACTCTTGGCCGCCATGCACGAGACAGAGACGGTTAAGTTTACTCGCGCGACGACTTAACACATTTGGCCAGTCTGAAACAACTGTCTGAGTTTAATGGAAAGCCGAATGTGTTTCCACGCGGCGGTCGAAAAAAAACACCGACACTCGCAATGTGAAACTCGACATAGGATTTACTAACAACGACTTAGTCAAAAGAAACGTCTGACAGCTTACGAACCCTATATAAACTATTCCCACATGCAATTACGTTATCGGTGTTTTCGACTTACTCACCTAGAAGTCTGACAGACCGTGAAAACGTCTTCAAATGCGTCGCTTGATCTTCTTTGTAAATCCGAGTTGTTCACTTTGGCAGGTTGTTTTTATACTAGAAGGTAAATATAGTCTGGCACGGCTCTCTGACTTTGTGCTTAAAGCCACAAATGCACCAATAAATAAACGAACCCAAGAAAGCGACAGGCTAAAAGTTTGTGAAGGAACTTGTACGTCCAGCACGCGAGAAGGTTTGCAAAGTAGTAATGTTCTGTTAGATCCGACTCTTCTGTGAGGACAAATGACACGGACGTCCTTATTTATTTCTCAATCAGTGCTCCTCTCTCCGCGCGCTCATAAGCGCTTAGCTTTTAGAGCCCTTTCTCTTCCCCTCAGGGCTTGCAAACACGACCAGGTGCTCATTTACATAACTGCACTAGCTGCGTCCAATGGCCGCCCTCAATCAGGTGCTTCTTTGAATATTTCATGAGGCAATTGACCAATCCGAAGCGAGTAAAGCAAGGAACCCGTGACCTGGCAGCGCCGCTGTAAATGATACTCAGCGCGTACCTCAGAGAGACTTTAAGGGGGAAAAAAGTGTTACAGCAACGGAGAGATTTAGGGAATAAGAGAAATTTAATATCATTGGAAAGGAAACAACGGGATTTACCTTGTTAACCCTTTCCGTTACTCTCATAACCAAACATTATCTTGACTTTACTCTCTTCAGCACTTATAGATAGTACCACTTTGTAGTGTTAAAAGATTGCCTTATTACAGAGTAAACCTCTGCAATATAGCATTATGTCCCGAGGCAAGACAGAAAAAAAATGGTGTTAACAGACAAACTGAGGTCAGATAAGAAGAGAAACGCTGTGAGCTGAAAAGTTCAAACACGATGCTACATTTCGCACATACACAGAAATGAAACGGGCGTGGTGCTTTAATGTCAGTGGAAAGCGATATTAAAGGTAAATAGGACAGGTAGCGGAGGGAGGGTGAGTGAAAGAAAGCTTTTCCACAGCTATGTGTTGCTACTTGCCCATTCATTGGAAGGAGATGAGAATTGGAAACTTGTTGGCAGTCATTCAGCAACACTGAGGTAAATAGTGGACCGAGAGAAACAGCAGTCTACCTAGAGAGTCAATATTGTTTCTCAAAGCCTATTGACCGCAGGCATCGTGTATGAGCTTGAGCATGTGTGAAGTTATTGCTTTTTATGGCACTAAAAGAATTTGCAGAGAGAAGTGAAGCACATTTGAGAAAAACATGAGGGAGATATCAAGTGACATTGAGATTGAAGCTGTAACAAAGGTGTGTTGATGGAGAATATGTGTAGAAACCGAGAGAAAACAGAACAATTGAAAGAGTTCCAGTTCAAACTTCATGTTGAAAGCAGGTTGTTCTTTTGTTTTCTTGGCTTCGAATGAACAATCGTGCATGCCCTGGTTTGACTTAGAATATGATTAACTATAGCTCGCACACATTTTTAATGGTTAAAGACTGTAGGACCCTAATCTCCTCATGGGAGCTTTCTTTCCTTCACCCTTTGTTAGTCAGAAATAAATGCCATTCTGTGTTTTCTAAATGCTTGTTACGGAGTTTAAAGGGAAATATCAGTTCAGAGGTTTCATTAAAAATGTTTTGACCAGTCGTAGTCAGATGTCATAAGAGGGAACTTAGTGTGCTTTATTGCAACTTAAAGGGTCACGAAAGACCAAAATACATTTTTTGAGATGTTGAGTCATATACAGTATGTGTCCCACGCTGCTATAAACACTATTAGGAGACATATATTTCACTAAAAAGTGTGCAGGTTTAATTCATGAGAAAGACTTGGTTCAAACCAATCAGCGCGCTCTAATGTATATGCGGTGCAACTTCATTAATATGCATGATAGCTTCGAAGACTGTTCACCTGTTACAGTGTTCAGACGTCAGAGAGACGCCACGTTGTGTTGCCAAAACAAGTGGAAGAACAAGAATTTGGAGACATGGGTCGTCAGTGTTGCATTTATTAATGTGCTGGAACAAAGGTTTTGTTTTCATTTCCCCGCTATGAGAGCATAGCTGGACTCACGTGTGGATTACAGTGCATGCGACACTTGACAGAAATGCGTTTGTAAGGAACATTTTTTTACCCAAGAGCTTTTTGCATCTGGAAATGATGAAATCCGGATTTGTCACTCATCTCCTTTTAAAAAAGACACGGCTCCAGTTTGTTTTGATTGTCCTGTCGCTACAGATTTGGTAAGTGTGTGATTAGTGCCCTTTGTTTGTTCATTCAGATGGCAAAGTTACTTTGTATCGCCAGCAGTGCTCTTTCAAGTTTTTAAAGACATACCTCAGTCAAAATGATTTAGTTACTAAGTTTACAGTATGTTAATATCACTGCAATATTATAGTACAATATTATAGACTGAAAGATCCGCTGTAAAGGCTGCTCTCCGAATGTAAACATGTAAACACAGCAATCAAACTATTACCGTCATGTAGGATTTTCACCGCATTTTGTGACAGGATACACACACGGCTTTCTGACACTACCTACCGAGTGCATGTAAGTTACCAAGAAATGCGGAGGATTTTTTTTTTTCATACGCCGTGCGGTATCAAATACTCAATTAAAACTTCACTCTCCAGCAGTTCCTTGCATACAATATGTCGTTTGTCACGGGGAACATGCAGGAAATGTTCCTGAATGAAAAGTGAAAGTGCCAAACTGAAGTTAAAGTCGACAAATTAATAATTTGGCAAAAGTTTGATTACTGATGTCTATGTAAACACAGTCACTGTTTTTCTCCTCTGCGTCTGTGTGTTTGTTTTGCCTCTGTGAAAATTAGCGCGTGTCCAAACGGAACCTCCCATTTTTGCAAAACCTTCCCTCTTTGCCTCCCCCGACACTCCCACCTAAACAGAGCTGGACACACCCACTTTCCTGAGTTTTTCCCAAACTAGAGGTGTGAAAACAACCTGCTAATACACGAAACTCCAAAACACATTTTTTGAGATGTTGACAGTCAAATATATGTCCCATGTTGCTAAAAACACTATTAGGACACATTTATTTAGCTAACAAGTGAAAATTGGTTGTTTTTGCATTGTTTAGAGCAAATTCGTTCTTCCGGTTTAAAAATAAATTTTGAAGCAATGTCACAAATACATTGTTTACAAAGTGACATTATTGAGTTTTCAGAACATCTGTTCATTAATTCATGAGAAAGACTTGGTTTGAACCAATCAATGTGCTCTATTGTGAACGAGATGCAACTTCATTAATATGCATGATATAGCTTCGAAGACTCCTTTTACCTGTTACAGTGTTCAGAGAGACACCACGTTGTGTTGCCAACTGTAATTAACACAAGTAGTAAAAGAATTGTTCAGAGACATGGGTCGTCTGTGTTGCGTTTCTAAATGTGCCGCAACGAAGGTTTTGTTTCCAATTCCCCACGATGACAGCACAGCTCGCGTGTGGATCCACATGTGTGGATTACAGTGGTCTGCTAACACGCAACAAAAATATGTTTGTAAGGAACATTTTTAACCGAAAGCTTTTCAAATCTGTAAATGGTGAAATCCAGATTTGCCACTCGTCTCCTTTTAAAAAAGTTATGGTTCCAGTTCGTGTTGATTATCCTGTTTCCATGAATTTGGAATTTTATGCAGAGTTAGTCAGCAGCACTCTTTCAGTTTTTTAAGACATACCTTAGTCAAAATTATTTAGTTTCTAAGTTTACAGTAATATCACAACAATATTATGGACTGAAAATCCACACAGCTCTCGGATCCGCTGAAAATGCTTCTCTCCAAATCTCTGTCTATCTCCCCTGCGTCTGTGTTTGTGTTGCCAGTGTGAAAATCAGCTGTAGTGCACGTAATGAAACTCCTCTTTTAATGCAAACCCTTCCTTCTTTTGCCACTTGACACTCCCACCTAAACAAAGCTAGACTCTCCCACTTTCCTGGCCTTTTAAAGATTAGTACTTTATTTTCTAATGGTCTGATTGATCTTAATGATCTGTAATGATCTTACGAATAGTTCTTAAGTGCATTTCTTAATTAATATGAGTGCCCTTTTTTGATATATTAATCTAAATACCATGAATCAGTCTTCCCATAAAACAGATCAATATCTGATGACAAATGCAAAATTCTGGATCCACAACCCCATTGTCCCTTTTTCACAACCGCAAATTCAGATCTGGCTTGCTTGGTTTGGGACTTGTGGAGCACACTGACCTGAATTAAACTGAACTCTGAGAACTGGACTGAGTTTCTAATTTTTATTTACTCGAACTTCTATGTGAAGCTGCTTTGACACAATCATATAAATAAACATGAATTGAACTGAAATCTGCCAACAATCCAATGAACAACCAATGAAAAGAAACAAGCACATGGTCTATTTTTTTCTTTTACATTCTTCTACGTCTGCTAATTGCTGGTGAAAGATTTACAAGCCATAAATATTTTAAATTAGCCATAAAACTTTATGTGGACTATTTAAATAAATAAATAAATAGTTTTGGTTAATAAATAAAACCATTTTTTTGTCACCCCGGAGCAGAAGAGATACTTAAACAAAAATGCAGTCTGCTGGAGACTACATGTGGCTCAAATGAAGTGAATACACATACTGTATATTCTGGAAATGTTTAAAAATTCAGGCATTTTGGCAAGAAATTCATAAATGTTTAGAGAATATATTTCATATCCCCATCAATATTTATTTTTCAATATACTATAGGCCTCAAATATCCTATGTTAGAAAAAAATCTGACAAAAAATTTTGCTGTAAAAAAAGCCATAACTAAAAAATGGTTACAGCTCAAAATACATCAAATTACTGTCTAGTTTGACATAATTTATGAAATCTGTAAGATGGAGAGGCTAACAATGAATCGTCGTTTACAGATTGAGGAGTTTAATGAGACATATTGATTTTGAGGTTTTTTTTTTGTAATGAGAGAAATACAGTGCTCAGCATAACTGAGTACATGCACCCCATTTTAAAAATGAATATTTTTATCCATTTCTTAGTGAATATAGGCATTGTATTTTGGTGCATTTAAACAAAACTGATTTATTAAACAGATATATTTATTAAAATAATATTTTAGTCACTGAACATATTTGGAAATTGAAAGGTAATACAATTCAAGCAAAATATTGCAAATTTAAAATTACAACCTACAAAATTTGAAAAAAATTTTTTTTTGCTTCCCTTGATTTTTCCTTTTTTAAAATTTGCATTTAATATTTTTCTATAACATATTAATATGGGTGTACTAGCTTTTGAACTGTTATCGTAAGTTATTTTATTAGATGAGCTTCAGATTTGGCTTCAGTACTGACTAATGTAATGTATATGCACAAATATAATACTGTATAAATTTCTATTAAAAATATGAATTTAAACGATAGATTTGTGAGGAGTTTACTTATATATGCTGAGCACTGTACCTGTTAAATAAATAAATAAATAAATAAATAATAAAAATGAACATTTAAGCTGCTAAAAGTACAATCTCCACAGTTTCATATGTATATAGTTTAGGGAGAAAAAAAAGCTAGACTGGGTGCCCCACTATGGGTTAAAAAAGTGCACAATTGAATTGTAATTAAAAAGCAACAAATCAGTTTTATCTGTTTTCTTTTTGGCGATATACAAAACAATTATGAGTGTATTGTTTTGATTGCTCTAATAATGTTCTTGAATCATTAATGTATTCTGTATTTATTTATTTATAGAATTTTTGTATTTTATAATTTCTACAACTTCTGGATTGCAATGTTTGGTTGTTTTGTGTATTCAATGTTGAAAACCCCATCTGTATGTAAATTTGAGAAAAAAATTAAATAAAGCTACTTTTTTTATGTTTCTTTCTTTCTTTTTTCTTTTCTTTCTTTCTTTCTTTCTTTCTTTCTTTCTTTCTTTCTTTCTTTCTTTCTTTCGCTTTTAAAAGACTTCTCTTTTGAAATCAACAGATTTAGCCTACTGAAAACTATATGTTATCATGAGCTGCTTATGTCAAAAGATTAGAGCTGTGGATCAGATTGCACATTAAATAACAATGCAGTCTTTGTTATTGTTAGGATTAATTAAAAAACTTACTGGCCAACTGGAGAGTAGCACTGTTAGAAATTCTGCTAGTGTTAGTGTTCATTTCAGGCCCTGTAATCAGATTTACGTCACAGTATAGAGAAAAATCTAAATAATTTCCATTTCATCACAACTTCAAATTATAATTGATTCAGGCTGCACTTCTGTGGTTTATAAAGTAGGGAGACATTAACTCATATTTCAATACGCAACTAATCTTTCATGTTTTATGAAGAAAATCAATACTGTGAAGGGTATTTCACCACAGTCCAATAAAGATGAGGCGGTACGTCCTTGAGTAGAGCTCAGTTTACCAGGCTGCCATATGAAAAAGCAGGAACTATAACTTTTTGACTGTGTTAGAAACCTGAATCTGTTCTCTTCAAGCTTATAGTGACATTTTACCTAAATACTCATCATTTACTCACTCTCAGGTATAGTTCCTTTACAAGTATCTATTCTGAATGCAAAGAATATATCTTGAAGAATGTCAGAAGCCGGTAGCCATTGGCAGCCATAGTAGAAAAATAAAAATACTATGGAAGTCAATGGAAGTTTTCAACATTCTTCAAAATATCTTCTTTTGTGCTTGACAAAAACAATGGGATACTAACAGAATTTTCATTTTTAGGCGAAATATCACTTTAACTTGTGATATAACTTGATCACTTTGTTTGCTCTTTCTTCCCACTTTCCTCTCTCTATTTTTCACTCTCTTGCTTTTATTTCTCTCCCGCTGCCCAAGCTTTGTCTGTTGCTCTGGAAACCTGCTTTCCGCCTGTAATGTTGCAATGACCTTTGCACATTGTTGCATTTGTTTCCACTACTTGCTCTGGCTTTGTCTCACTCTCTCTCTCTTTCATTCGTTCTCTTCCTAAAGATAAAGCCCACTGTTATGTTTGTTGAATGACTCTTCTTTTTTTTCAGCAGATCTCTTCCTTTGCAAAATTTCCAATCTTGTCTCTTGTGCTCTGTCTCTCTTTCGCTCTTTCCCTCTCTCTCTTTCTCTTTCCCCTTCACTCTTTTCTTTTTTTTATTTTTGATTCAGCAAAGCATGAAAAGCAGGCCTGATCCTGTGTGGAATTTGCTGTGAAGGAAGTGTCCGAAGGGAAAAGAAGGTAAATCTAATCTTAGTGAAAGAGTGAAGCTGGTTATAGAGTGGAACAGTCAAGAGAGAAAGATA
This sequence comes from Danio tinwini, assembly GCA_903798205.1. Classification (NCBI taxonomy): domain Eukaryota; kingdom Metazoa; phylum Chordata; class Actinopteri; order Cypriniformes; family Danionidae; genus Danio; species Danio tinwini. Next base: position 6,919,749 of record CAIGQZ010033112.1, read on the forward strand.
GGCTAAGATGCACTTGAAAGTGACTGATAATAGTTGCAGATTTAACCCTCTGGAAAGGCAGCAATGCATATTTTAATACATTTAAATAAAATTGAAAACTGAAAATTTATCATTTATTTAAATTATAAATAATTTTATAATTTAAATAAAATTATGAAAGAGGCATCATAGTAGCGCAGTGGGTAGCATGATCACCTCTTCTGTGTGGAGTTTGCATGTTCTCCCCATGTTCGTGTGTGTTTCCTCTGGTTGCTTTGGTTCCCCCACAGTCCAAAGACATGCTCTGTAGGTGAATTGAATAAACTAAATTGGCCGTAGTGTATGTGTGTGAACAAAAGAGTGTATTGGGTGTTTCTCAATGTTGGGTTGTGGCTGGAAGGGCATCCGCTGCGTAAAACATATGCTAGATAAGTTGGTGGTTCATTCCACTGTGGCGACCCCTAATTAATAAGGGGACTAAGCCAAAAAGAAAATAAATGAAATGAATGAATTATAAAAGTATGAAATTTGAAGCTGAAAAATGAAGCAAGGTCATTTAGAAATTGACACTATTGAGAGGTGCTCAAATAATAAGGAATGCAGAATACCAAATAAAGTGGATCTAATTGGATTTGCATTGTAAACATTAAATAAAAGTTTAAAAGGTATTACTTTTTATTTCATATATTAAGGATTTAGATACTCCCAAAATAATTCCACATAAATCTGCAGATTTTTAACACAATTCTGCGCAGAAATAGCAAAAAATGTCTGAAGATTCTGTCTGGCCCTAAGGTAATTGTGTGTTAAGCTTAGGTTTAGGGGTAGGTCATGAACTAGCAGTTATTACAGAGTTTTAGGCTAATTACAACAATAAGTGCAAAGTATGCACATTCAAAACAGTATTGTAAAATAAAAGTTAATTTAAAGTTAATAATAATAAGTTAATAATTTATTATTTCAAACCTATTACATGAAGTGACATTTTCTTTCATTCAGTTTTTTATACTATTTTAAATGTTTTCCTTTATTTTAACACTTGTTGCTATCGGAAAATTGCTAAGTGGTTAGCATTGTTGCCTCACAGCAAAAAGGTTGCTTGTTCTCGATAAAACTAAACATCTTAATTCACCCAAAGTGGATGGCTACAAAGAAAGAAATAGGCCCAATCCCAATTCTATTTTTGTACCCCTACCCCTACCCTTTCCGCGAGGGTTAAGGGGAAGGGCTTCAAAACTTACCCCTCAGAATTGGGACAGCACTTCAACACTGCACACGTCATCATATGTCATCGCGATCTCTTGCTTCATATGAGATCAGACGATCACGACTGCTGTAGTTACTCCAATTGTGTTATTTTTTGGTGTTTATCTTCAGGAAATCACTGAAGGCATATGTTATCATAACGATCTAATGTGGCAATAAGATCGTAACTGTACTGTGTATTTACACAGGAGCCATATTCATCTGTAAAACACACGAAAACAACATTAACATTATCCCAGACACTGTAAAAATTTTGCTCATTATCAGCCAGTTGACTGCTCTGACAGGGTGTACGAGTGTCAGAATGTGGGACTGCTGTACAGGAGTTATTATTAGGGATTATAGATCGCAAAATTTAGCAATTTTTTTCTTGTTTTTTTTTAAAGCATGACGTTAAAACACGAACGCGGTTATGAATATATTAAAACATGTTTGTTTGTCGTAAAAATTCGTAATAATGACAAAAAATACTAATTTGTGGATCTCCTAACTTCCGGGTTCAGCACTACTGTCGTTGTGGCAGGTGTATTCTGGGAAATTTTCTCTTCGTTCGAAGGGGTGTATACCCCTTGCCCTTAGCCCTACGTCTTCAAGCAATAGAGAATTGGGACACCATTACGCCTTGACGTGAACACGCAAAACGAGGGGTAGGTGTAAGGGGAATGGCTATGGGGTAGAATTGGGATTGGGCCATAATCTCTGATCTCTCCAAACAAATTGGGTGTAAACCAAAAAACAAACTAATATATATATATATATATATATATATATATATATATATATATATATAAAAGATGGGTATCATAGAGAAGCACAGTCACCTCACAGAAAGAAGGTATAGCTGCTTCAAGTCCCGGGTGAACCAGGGAAGTATGTATCCCTTCAACCTGGAGACCTCCAAGTGGGCAGCATTACACTGCAAGCACACTCTCAGAAAAAAAGGTACACTGTGGTGTTACAAATAATGTTCCTTAAGTAACAGTTTTGTTTTTTATATAGTACAGAAAATAACTCTTATGATACTGTTCAGTACCTTTTATGGTACAACTGAAATAAAGGTACACAATTGTTCTCATAAAAAGGTACATAAGTGTTAGACAACCTATTTATTACAATATCTATGAAAATAAATAGGCTATTACTGCAAAGGCAAAGTGATTTATGAATAATTTCCATATTAAAGCATGAATCATCATTTAAAAGCATATGTTTAAAGAAACTCAAACATTAATTATTAAGCTCTAATACAAAACAGCTGCAAACAAAACTATATTGTAAACTAAACATTTAAGGCATTTTTAATAAACATGTGTTAAGCATTTGCTGATAAATACATTTTCTTTATTGATAACTTTTGGCATTTGCTTTCCACTACGCACGTGAGCTGACAAAAAGTTCTGCAGAAGTCCTGCAAAGTGTTCATGCAGACATTTTAGTATTGTAAAACTAATCAAACATTGTGCATATCTCGTTACAATACTTTTGCATTATTTTATTTTAAAATGAAGTTAACGACTTTTAAGTGATTACAAAGGTATTGTGTGAAAATTGGAGAAAACAATGTTGTTCATGGGAGAATATGTTTCTGTAACATTTTGTGAAGTGTTGTAAAATGTTTAGCAAAAAATAGATATTTTGATTTATGTTAAAGTATTTTTTATTCTTTATTGTAAATGGAAAAGGTGCAGTTACACAAAGGAATTAAAACTTTGTTTGATGTTTGATGTTTTATATTTACTGAAAATAAATTGACATATTTTAGATATACAGTAGCAAAATACCTTTAAATAGTTCTTGAAGGAACACATTTGACACTGTTAAGGTACAAAGTGTTTTGTCACTGTAGTGATATCTTCATAAAGCACATTTGTACCTTTGATGAAGGCATAATATTGTATCTGCAAGTTTTCAAAACCAAGTATACATTTTGGTTTCCCATGGTACAAATCATGTCCTTAAAGGTACAAACGACAATGGTACAAATTTGTTTCTTTGTCTTTAGGTACAATTCTGTTCCATAAAAAGGTGACAAGGGTTTCTACATTATTTGGTACAACATTATACCATTTTTTTCTGAGACTGTGTTTAGAGTTGGTGTAGGTGTAGAGATTAATTAAAAACATAACAGGTTACAGTTAGGTTGGGTTTATGGTTGGGGAGTAGACAATAAAACACAACCGGCTGCTGGGAGGTTGGGTTTAGGGTTGGGGTAGGTGTAGACGTTAATAAAACACAACAGGTTGCTGTGATGTTGGGTTTAGGTTTGGGGTATGTGTAGACATTCATAAAACACAATAGCTTGGAATCTGTGTCATGTACAAGACATTAAATAAGCTAAAACTCCAGGAGGTTTGTACTGTGTGACCACCGATAAAGCTGTCAAAGTCAAAGAAAAGTGAGAAAGTGAGGTTTCCATCATTTTAAACTTCCAATTAATTACCAGTTTCCATATTTTGTGATTCACAAGTTTTTTTCTGTTTATATACAGTTGTGAATTGCATTATGAGACCTTGATCTCTGCTCTGTTGACTTTTGATATTGAAAACTCTACACTTTAACAAAATATTGACATTTTAGTAATATGAAATAGTCTAATATACCATAACTGGCGACGTGGTGGCGCAGTGGGTAGCGCTTCTTCTGGATCAGTTGGTGTTTCTTTGTGGAGTTTGCATGTTCTCCTCATGTTCGTGTGGGTTTCTTCCGGGTGCTCCGGTTTCCCCCACACGTCCAAAAACATGCGCTATAGGTGATTTGGGTAAGCTACAAAATTGACCGTACACTATCAGAAATAAAGGTACGTGAGTTGTCACTGGGGTGGTACCTTTTCAAAATGTACAAATTTGTACCTAAAAGGTCCATATTATTACCTCAAGGGGGTACTTAAAAAGTACATAAGTGTTCCTCTTAAAATTTGTTGGTACTAATATATACTTTTGAGGTACCAATATGGGCCCTTTAAGTACAAATATGTACCTTTTAAGGCCCGTTTCCACTGAGTGGTACGGTACGGGTCGGTACGGGTCGGTACGCTTTTATGGCCGTTTCCACTGTCAAAAGCGTACCGAACCGATCCGTACCGTACCACTTTTTCGGCATCCTTTCGAAAGGGTACCAAAGACGAGAAAGGGTACCCAAAGGTGGAGCTACACGCGCAGCTGAACGCTGATTGCTTTACAGAGATACGTCACGATCTCGTGGAGCTAGCCAGAATCAAAACAATGGAGCCACCATGTTTTTAAATGCACAGCCGAGACAACTATATGCATATAATAATGATACATGGATGACCCGGGCTCAAAACAAACCTTGTCGTTGTCTTGATGAACAGCCACAAAGCCAAGAATCTGCCGTGTCCTGTTGTTGTTTTAAGAGGCCGTCTAAAAGTGCGAGCGGTTTTACGCTTTTTCCCAGGGAGCTCGCGTTCGCGTCTAGATTTGATATAACGAACTTCTTGAGCTGATAATAATAACGTGCGTGTGTGATTAATGAAGCGTCTTCGACATCTGATCCATTCAGAAAGAAAAGGACAAACGCGAGAGTGAAGCGCGGAAAAAAAGGAGAAGCCCGACAGGATTACAAGGATTCCCGAACTCAAATAAGGACTTAATGTATGCTGTGTGTCGTTTATCTGTAATTGGTAACATATCGGAGACTGTAAGGGTCTGTATGTGTTCATATATGTTGCATTTATTTATTTATTTAATATAATTGCAGACGTTACAGTAGGCTGTAACACTGTCATTGATCTGCAGTTATAATCAAATCATGTTCATAGAAATGTTAGTAATAAACATTTATAAACAAGTATTAATATGTTTAAAGCATCTGTTTTGTTAGAAGAGCTTCTCATATAATGTGAGCGACCTGTACAGCTTTACTGTAGACATTTATTCGAGCGAGAATGACGTCGACTGAAACTCTCTGTAGTACACCACGCCCACCAAAAGGGTACCCTTTGTAATGGAAACGCAAGCTGACCCGTACCATGCAATAAAGATGACCCGTACCGACCCGAACCGTACCGTACTGTACCACTCAGTGGAAACGAGCCATTAAAAAGGTACCAGCCCAGTGACAGCTCGCGTACCTTTTTTTCTGAAAGTATAGTATGTGTGTGTGAATGAGTGTGTATGGATGTTTCCCAGTGATGGGTTGCAGCTGGAAGGGCATCCACTGCATAAAACATATGCTGGATAAGTTGGTGGTTCACTCCACTGTGGCAACCCCTGATTAATAAAGGTACTAAGCCAATAATAAAATGAATAAATGAATAATATACCATAACTATAAATAATATATAGAGAGAAGTCTGTTCTATCAGTTTATTACAGTTTATTAGAGCTGGAAAAATGTACTGGCAGTTTATTGCAAGGTTTTTGTACCGTAATATAAAACACCAACACAGACAATATATAATTTTAAACTATTAAAACGGTTAAAAAGTCACTTTTCCAATTTTCATAGTTAAGAAAGATGAAGGTCCCATAATGCAATTCAAAAGCATGAATAAATGTGGGAAAAAAACAGGAATCACAAAATATGGAAAACTGCACATTTTTAAAACTGCTAAATAATAAGTGTTTTAGAGCAGTCGTTCTCAAACTGTGGTACATGTACCACTAGTGATACGCAGGCTTCCTTCTTGTGGTACGTGGAGGAATCGCTGAATAATTAAAGTAAAAAAATGAGCACACTTTTAACCCTTATAACATCGATGTGATCAGTAAATTGATTTTAATAAGCTTAACCTTTTATTTTCAATTTTCTAATGTTTGTTACGTATTCTGTCATTTAAAGCTAATCTCCTTCCCATATTTGTAACGGTTGTTGGGCGTATCCCATATTTTTATATCCCAATGTTGACAGGTATAGTTTAATCACTTGCTTTTCTGACACACTCGCCTACTCTAACATGAAGTAAGCAGGTCTAATTTCTAATTTAAATATGTAAAAACAATTCATATATCAAACATACAATTAATGTTTAGATTTCAAAGATATACAAATAAGTCAGATAAACATGCATCATATATTTAAAAAATTAAAAAAGAGTTTATACTGTATATGAATATGATGACATATAGGTTATATTTATGAGGTCCAAGTAACATTTCCAGGTTTTGATGAATAGGATACTACTATATGTTAATGCTTTACATTTAAGTACAGCAGTTTTCCTTTTACTTTTTAAGAACCGTGTCATTTTTAATTAACTTCTAAAAGCACACTCTAAGTTAAATTAGCACATTTTAATTTAAACCTTGAAGTTTTATTTCTTTTTACCTGTAAGCACAGTACAGTGTCAATGTTCAAACTATTTATAATGTTTAAAGTGGCTGACAATAATAAATATTCTTAATAATAGGAATTAATCTGCCGTAATCTGCGTAATTAACGTTTTCGAACTGTGCAGTGCTTTAACTGCTTAATTAGGCCTACTACGCTTCTGTATTTCCATACTGGTCATTATGGTGGTACTTGGAGAGAGATTTTTTGTCTGAGGTGGTACTTGGTGAAAAAAGTTTGAGAACCACTGTTTTAGAGTATATGTGCAAATGTTTTTTTTTCTTTTTCTAAAAATATTGCTTTTAGTGGTTATTTGAAACAAAAATGATAAGAACATGGTGTGACATAATGTTTGTGTGTATCTTACAATCATTACTGCAAAGAATCTGCCTCCAGATGACATCACTGGCCCAAGATGGCAGCGGCCATACCTGGAAATACATTGGAAATACACCATCCATCTTCTTTTACAGAATACAGGTTTGGTGAAACTTTATTTTGATGGTCCATTTGAGTATTAGTAGACTGTCTGCTTGTTGATACTGCTCCTTCAACAAACATTTAACTGACTATAAGAAACTTTGCAAGTACATGTCAACTTACACTAACCCTAACCCTAAGCTAACAGTCTCCTTATAATCTAATGAGAATTAGTTGGCATGTAGATGCAATGTAACTTAAATGCAACAAACAGACCATTAAAATAAAGCGTGGCCATAGTTTTTACTGCACCACCTTACGTCACATCCAATATCTATTGTATGATGTTGTGCGGCAACTAACCACAAATAATTAGCATTTGCTCTAGACATACTCGCAGACAAAACAGAACACTTTTAGTGGTTTCGGTGTGATCACTACAATAGCTGGATATTTATAAAAGCTTGAAATTACTAAAAGTCTGCCAAGATTCATAAATGTGCAAGGCCACAGCTGAGAAAGAGGAAGAAACGCACATGCCTCTGAATACCAATGTGATGTTGTGCATACACAAAAAAGTATATTCCAGCATTTTACTTTCAGCAATGCCATCGATATGATTTTCCTAATTAAATGCTGATTTAAGTGAGGAGGCACTGAACATATGTACACCCATGAGTCCTCGTGCATGCACACACACCACACACACACAGCTGTTGAGGGCCAGAGCGGCTCTGATCACTCTCACAATGTCAGAATGCAGGGAAGCAACACAAACTGGCATTCCTCTCATTCCCTTACTAAAGCACATAATCTATCCATCTCTCCCTCGCTCCCCATCCATCCCTCCTGCTACCTCAGTAACCAGTGTCACACACATAAATCCTCCCCCAGCTCCACACACACACACACACACACACACACAC
>CAIGQZ010033112.1:6937628-6993584 GCA_903798205.1 Danio tinwini
GGTGCATCTCACTATTAGTATTACTGGATCTCAGTGCTGCATTTGACACCATCGACCACAATATCCTCATAGACCGCTTATATTCTACAGGTGTCCAAGAACAGGCTCTTCAATGGTTTAGGTCATACTTAGCTGATCGTTACCAGTGTGTGAATATTAATGGACAACTTTCACAAGTCAGGCCAGTAAAGTACCAAGGATCAGTTTTAGGCCCTTTGCTGTTTACAATATACATGCTTCCCCTGGGGGACATTATTAGAAGACACGGGATCAGTTTTCACTGCTATGCAGATGATACTCAATTATACATTTCAACTAAACCTGATGAGATGTCTAAACTATCTAAGCTAACTGAGTGTATTAAAGATGTTCAAGACTGGATGAACAACAATTCATTCATTCATTCATTCATTTTCTTTTTGGCTTAGTCTCTTTATTAATCTGGGGTTGCCACAGCAGAATGAACCACCAACTTATCCAGCATGATTTTTACGCAGTGGATGCCCTTCCAGCCACAACCCCTCTCTGGGAAACATCCACACACACTCATTCACACTCATACACTACAGACAATTTAGCTTACCCAATTCACCTGTACCGCATGTGTTTGTACTTGTGGGGGAAACAGGAGCACCCGGAGGAAACCCACGCAAATGCAGGGAGAACATGCAAACTCCCCACAGAAATGCCAACTGACCCAGCCAAGGCTCGAACCAGCGACCTTCTTGCTGTGAGGCAACAGCACTACCTACTGCGCCTCTGCGTCGCCCCTACCAACAATTTCCTTCTCTTAAACTCACTTATTGGGCCTAAATCCTGTACACAGCAGATCTCACAGCTCCACCTGTAGTTAGAGGGATACAGAGTTAGTGTTAGCTCTACTGTAAAAGATCTGGGTGTCATATTAGACAGCAGCTGAACTCTTGAACATCATGTCTCCAACGTCACAGAAACCGCCTTTTGTCATCTGAGAATTATTGCTAAGTTATGAACTATGCTATCCCTCAGATGCAGAAAGCTGGTTGATGCTTGTATGAGCTCTAGATTAGATGACTGTAATGCTCTGTTGGCTGGTGGTCCAGCATCCTCTATTAATAACCTTCAGTCAGTGAAGCTGCAGCTGCCAGAGTTCTGACCAGCTCTAGAAGAGATGTCCACATCCCCCCAGTGTTCTCCTGCTGACACCGGCTGCTGTTCAGTTCCCTATTGATGATCAAATATTGCTTCTTCCCTATGAAGCTGTAAATAACCCAGCTCCTGTTTATCTGACCCAGCTTCTGTCTCACTACAACACAACCCGCTCTTGAAGATCTCTAAACTGGAAATGGAATAGCCTTTCTGATAATGTCCGAGGCTCTAGAGATTTTGCATCATTATGATGGGATCCAAGATCTGTGCAGAGATGATGCCGAGCATTGAGGACCTCAAGGACAACACACACACTTAATACACAAACACACTTCATTAAACATCTACAGAGACGTCACATGACCTATATACTGTACATCTGAGGGATAACTATGTGACGGCGACGGGAACGTAAACAAAGGCGGGGGAAGCGCGGCAGGCTAAGAGCTAAGCTAAAGCTAACACCACACCGGCTCTCTTTACCCAGCATCTTCCTCGCCAATGTACGGTCCCTGGTGAACAAAATGGATGAGATTAGACTGCGCATCAACCACAGCAAAAGATTATGGAACTGTAATGTCATGATTTTCACAGAAACATGGCTAAACAGCGGGATACCAGACAATGCTGTATCTTTAACTGAGCATCAGACATTCCGAGCAGACAGAGCGGCGGATGACTCCGGTAAGACCCGAGGCGGAGGATTATGCATTTATATTAACAAAGCGTGGTGCACAAACTCTGTCATCGTTGGGAGACATTGCTCTGTTAACCTGGAATTTCTGATGGTCAAATGCAGACCGTTTTATCTGCCACGGGAGTTCACCTCCACCTTTATAATCACTGCTTACATTCCACCCGATGCTGATGCAAAGCTTGCTATGAATGAACTTCATGCAGCCATCAGCAAACAACAGACTGCTCACCCGGAGGCTGCTTTTATTGTTGCGGGGGATTTTAATCACTCAAACTTAAAGACAGTGCTCCCCAAATTCCATCAAAACATTTTCTGTCACACACGGGGAAACAAGACTTTGGACCAGGTATACACAAACATGGCTGAAGCCTATGCTGTTACCCCCCTCCCCCACCTGGGTCAATCAGATCACCTTTCTTTGTTCCTCACCCCCCGATACTCACCCCTCATCAACCGTGTGAAGCCATCAGTGAGGACCATCAAAGTGTGGCCAGCGGGGGTAGACTCCACACTCCAGGACAGGTTTCAACACACAGACTGGAGTATGTTTGCTTCCCAGGCCACATGTGGCTCTCACACAGACATTAACAGCTACACTTCCTCTGTTCTGGAATACATCAACACCACCATTGGCAGTGTTACAACCCAGAAACAGATCACCACATACCCAAATCAAAAGCCATGGATGAACAAGGAGGTGCGCCTCCTGCTGAAGGCACGCAACACTGCCTTCAGATCAGGGGATGCACAGGCCTACAGCACTTCCAGGGCTAATCTGAAAAGGGGCATCAAAAAGGCCAAGCACTGTTACAAGCTAAAGCTAGAGGAGCACTTTTCCAACTCTGATCCTCGGCGCATGTAGCAGGGCATACAGGCCATCAGCAACTACAAACCCAGCCATTCCACACCCATAGCCACAAATGTCTCCTTCCTGAACGAGCTTAATGACTTTTATGCCCGCTTTGAAAAAGACAATAATGAACCCTACATCAGGATCACTTCCTCAACCGACCACTCACCCATTACACTCACCTCCTCAGAAGTCTACACCGCACTGAGTCGGATCAATGTGCGTAAGGCTGCTGGACCAGACGGTATTCCTGGCCGTGTCCTCAAACCATGTGCAGAACAGCTCGCTGGGGTATTCACAGACATTTTCAACCTGTCCCTTAACCTAGCAGCTGTGCCAACATGCTTTAAAACCACCTCTATTGTGCCAGTGTCGAAACACTCCAGCCCAACATGCCTGAATGACTACCGCCCGGTAGCACTCACACCCATCATCATGAAGTGCTTCGAGCGGTTGGTCCTGGCACATCTGAAAGACTCTCTGCCATCCACACTGGACCCACATCAGTTTGCCTACCGTGGCAACAGGAGCACAGAAGATGCAGTCTCCATAGCACTGCACTCTGTACTCACACACCTGGACAATAAAAACACATACGCACGAATGCTGTTTGTTGACTTCAGCTCAGCATTCAACACTGTCATACCCTCTAAGTTAATGATCAAACTTAGAGACCTGGATATAGACACGTCTCTCTGTAACTGGGTTATGGACTTTCTGACTAACAGACCTCAGAATGTTAGATCAGACCACATTTGCTCCACCACCATCACACTCAACACTGGTGTACCACAGGGCTGTGTGCTGAGCCCCCAACGCCATCATCAAATTTGCAGATGACACCACAGTGATTGGTCTAATCAGCAACAATGATGAGACTGCCTACAGGGAGGAGATACAGCATCTGGCCATGTGGTGCACCAACAATAATCTGCTCCTTAACACCGACAAGACCAAGGAGCTCATTGTGGACTTCAGGAAGGGACGAACAGGCTCACATGATCCCATCTACATCAATGAGATGGCCGTCGAGCCTGTATCATCCTTCAAGTTCCTGGGGACCCACATCTCCAAGGACCTTTCCTGGACCACCAACACCTCCAGCCTGGTCAAGAAGGCTCACCAGCACCTATTTTTCTTAAGGCAACTTAAGAAGAACCAGCTGTCATCAGCCGTCTTGGTGAACTTCTACCGCTGCACAATAGAAAGCATCCTGACGAACTGTGTCACAGTCTGGTATGGAAGCTGCTCTGTTGCGGAGCGTAAGGCACTGCAGCGGGTGGTGAAAACTGCCCAACGCATCACAGGGACCACACTGCCAGCCATAGAGGACATCCAGAGGAAACACTGTCTGCGCCGAGCACGCAGTATTCTTAAAGATTCCTCTCACCCTGCTCACAGACTGTTTTCTCTCCTGCCTTCTGGCAGGCGCTTCAGGCTCCCCCGGACAAAAACCAGCAGACTAAAGAACAGCTTCTTCCCCAGAGCTGTCTCCCTCTTGAACTCTGCTCCCCACTGACTTTTTGCCCCCCTAATACACCCCACTCTCCTCTCCTCATAACTCAGACTCATCATAATCACTGCACTACTTAACATTTGCACATTTAAAAATTGCACATATTCATTGCACTGATTCATTTATTTGAACTGTACACACCTATTGCACATGTACATTTGTAAATTATGTACACATCCACTGTACATATACATTTGTAATTATGTTTATCTATCTGCACACTTCTGATTATTAATAGCAACCTGTACATTTATCCATCTATTGTAAATCTCTGTTCATAGCTAACACAACCTGTATATAATGTTCATAGTACATCCATTTGTAAATATCACCATAATTTTTCTATAACTGCACTTTATAACTTATACCTGTATCCTGCACTTGCTGCTATTGCACTCCTGGTTAGACCTAAACTGCATTTCGTTTCCTTGTACTTGTACATGTGTGATGACAATAAAGTTGAATCTAATCTAATCTAATCTTTCATGCAGAGAAATCTCCTCAGGCCCTTGTATAATTATGCATTCAGACGCTAATGTCCAAACACGTCTTTATAGAAGTACAGAATTGTTGTTGCAGAAGAAATATAACACAGAAAACACAATTTAATTATTTTTCCAATGGGCTAGATAATAATTAACAATCAATCAAGGCCTCCTCCAAATGCATCCTTCGTTTCCCAGAAAATGAAGGACACAACCAGTGAATCCTTTGTGGCCTCAAACATCACAAGATTCATTGCACACTGATAATGACAGGATGTTTTTAAAAGAAAACTACAGATCAAATGTATAAATTAGGTTTATTTTACCTGGATATCTAAACACATGTTAAAAAACAAATGAGTATGACATGTCTTACTAAAAAAGAAATTATATAGACAGTATACATTATATGTACATGTGGATCTAAGGAATTATATTTCCAGTGCCTGTAAACCTTCAGATCACTTAAAATAAGTTAAAATAAGTTTTAAAATAACTAAAAAAAAGTCACTACAAATTTTATTACCTATTAACGCTGGCTGTTACGCTTGCTAGGTGATGAGATCTGTCCTCTGTAGGCAAGATCGTTTATTTCAAAATGCTTGGTTCAACCTGTGAGGACTTCGAAAGACTCACCTTTGAAGTCTGCATTATTCGAGGGATGCAGACTTTAAAATGACACATGGCAAGGCTGCTGAACACTAAAGAAGATATTTTGAAAAATGCTTGATGCTGGGAGCCATTGATTTTAATGGCTGTGTCCGAAACCGCCTACTACTTAGTAGGTACTGCATTTGAATTTAAACGTACTACTCGGCCGTTAGAAAAGTACGTTCTATACATAGCCTGTAAAAGATATGGACATAGCATCTGTGATGTCAACCATAGGTTTATGAAGAACACAAAAAAAGCTACAGTAGGCGTGGCCAACCATCGCCATTTTGTTCGCAAAATATTTGTTGGTTCATTAATATTTCATTACCTGTGACTCGTTTGCGATCTGACCACATGTGCTTGTTTGTATACTATATCAAAAAAGTGTTTCGTCTTTAAAAGTACTGTTGTAATACAGGAGGAAAGTGCGAATAACTTCCAAACACTTCAAATATAGTCTTTGTTAGTAAATGCAAGGCTATTGATGAAATCCAGGCTTAACACTGTATGACAACGCTTCAGACGACTGTTCTAGAGCCTACAGCTAATCAATCAGTCTGAAATTCTGGAGTGCATTAAAGGTCTAAAGAACATTATAAATGATAAATGATCTTAAATAAAACAAATACATGTATAGAGATGGTATAAGTATATAATTTCACTCACCTAGGAAACTGAGGCCACGTTAATGGTTTTTAAGTGCACACAGCATGCCATATTATCTGATAATTGTAAGACATAATTCCAAAAGGCAACTGCCACATTAAACAACACAAAAATATGATAAATATGCCGAAATCAGCCGGAATCAGCTAAGGTGTAGTGACGGCGACCAGCGAGACCTAGCTGTCACTCAACTGGCCACGCCTCTTAATTATGCAAACTTAATATAACCTAATATAAAGAAAATGGATGAGTTTTAAAAAAATTCACCCCCCTCACAGTTGTCACGAAGGGTAATATTAGCTATATGAACCAAAATCATTCTTTGTACCAAGCTGTAAACACCTTTTTTCTGCTGTAAAGTTGGCCATTTTAACAGTGGGCTAGTTAAAATTTCGGAATTTCGAATGAATTGCAGTTTCAGTTACTTTGTATTGGCTTCCCGAAGGAAAGCAGGAGCTTGCCGCTTGGTTTTATACACTAGAAATGTGTGCACATTTTGTCATGGTCACATGACCTACCCACGTCAGTTGTGTTGCTTCCCATTCATAATTTCTCTGGCGGGGCATCATGAGATAGCCCAGCATGCATAGCATGCGCACTTCAGAATCTCACTGGAAGTAGCAGGTCATTCGGGTACTTGTCGCATACTCATTTTTGAATACTTTGAATTCGGACATACTTCTTGACACATATACTGATTTTAGCGTACTATATAATATGGAAGTATGTGGTTTCAAACACAGCCATAGTATTCTTCCTTCTATGGAAACATTCTTCAAAATATCTACTTTTGTGTTTAACAGATAAAAGAAACTCAGGAAGGTTTAAAAGAGGTATTTAAAAGAGGACTAAAATGTCACGAAGTAGAATAAATTATGTTTTTTATTTTTATGTAAACTATCCCCCTTTAAGTACTTTGAGCTTCACTGTCCATAATAAAACGACACAAAACATGTTTAAAATGCAGCAATTAAAACACAAAATAAAAAAGAGGATGTGAACAGTAAAACAGTTCCAATTAGTGCTTATTTACACAGACCAACATAAACAACAACAAAGCAGATGAATCCAGTACCATCATGTGTAAACAAACCTGTCATTAACACTGAGACTGAATTGCTTTATTATTTCTGTGTCAGTTTCAGGTCCACAGTGATTATGGTAGAAAATTTCATTTGTGTGTTAAACATATTAGTTTGCTTGTTAAAATGTACCAACCATGTTAGGTTCCTCCCTTGAAGCTTGTGTCAGAGGTCACAGGGTCATGTTGCAGCCGCGGGTGGGTGTCTGGGTGGGGGTCAGAAAGGGCGCCAGTGCTCTGATCTCTTTTTTAGGAATTGGATGAACAAGCTCTGCTGCTCCTTCACTGATTTCAGTCAGCTCACATACAGCAGGAGGACAGACGCTTTGATTTTGCTTCAATGATTTCATGGATTTAAAGGCTGATCGGCTTCTGCTTAATCGGTCTTTAGTCAGGAATAGATGGCAGGAAAGAAATGAACATCACTGGAAAAGAGGCCGAGTTTCAGTGTGATGAGTTCAAATAGGGTATTCCCAGACATATAGTCATTTTCTGAACATTAATCCCACTTATTTGTTGATCCTGTCATTTGTTTGTGTGCTATGTGTGTGTATGAATATGTGTGTTGTTTTCTAAGACAATTTCGCATCAGCATTTATCATATTTACGTGCATTAGGGTTCTGTATATCCACTTTTTTGTGCATCGGAATGTTAATGCGTTCATTAATATTTATGTTGTGTTTTATTTCAGATGTTTATGATATTGTTGTTCTGTGTTTCGCAGTAAAATCTCCTCGGAAGATGAAAGCAGATGGGTGAGTGTGACCGCAGGTGTTCTTCAGCAGACGGTAATTGTGTTTGTGTCTGTCTGTGTTTTTTGTGTCATGTGTCATCTTTTTTGCTCCGGTTGACCACTCACAACATATATTTAAAGACTCTGGATTTAACAAAGTAGTTCACCGAATATTAAAATGATGTCATTATTTACTTTACCCATAATGTGCTTCAAACTTGTATGTTTTTCTTTTTCTTTTTTTAACTTCATAAAAGGTTTGGGGTGACGCGGTGGCTCAGTGGTTAGCACTGTCACCTCAGAGCAAGAAGGTCACTGATTCGAGTCTCAGCTGGGTCAGTTGGCATTTCTGTTTGGAGTTTGCATGTTTTCCCCATGTTCATGTTGGTTTCCCCCGGGGCAATGGCAAACATGTTGTGTTGTGCGGTAGGATGCCAAAATCGAAAAATAGTCCAAAAATAGGAAACTTAAATTTTACTGTACACCACACTGCTTTTAATGCCAACCGCTGATGTCTTTGGCTAACAGCCATCAGAAGAGCTGAATGGAGTGAGGACCTGATTTAAAATGCTTGACTCTGCAGTTCTCATTTTATATCAGGTAAGTTCACGCTATGCTGACTCATACACATTACTCATTTTTGATTGAAGCAATGATTTCAGCAAACACAGTTGAATATGGTGAATTGAACTGCGGACACTGACTGCTTAAAATGAAATGTAAAAATGTAAGTTCACATACCCTGCCGTACAGGTGCAGTTCACTGTCAGAATGCAGTTGTTTTGCTTGTTGATGATTACCCAGGCCTTGTATAGTTCCGTCTTCTTTCCTTGTCTTTGGCTATGCAGAACCTCTGTTTTTAGCACTACATAGTTTTGAATCTGGCAATCATGGAACATTATTTCTTGCACATGACCACACAAAACAAAATTATAGGCGTCCGAAGACTTGTAGGCCTTTAACTTGTCTCTTATAAAATCGTTTGGAGTTTTAGTGAGATAGTTGTATATTTGGGGCTGGATGCTTGGCTATTTCATCTTAACCAATATCCATTGGCAGGGTGCTATTGCAAATGAATCTGTTAGATGAACGCCGCTCACTTTAACATTAATTTTGCTGAAGAACTGTGCTTATCACTGGGTGACAAGCTGTTATAATATGCTGAAAGCATAATATAAATAATATATATGTAATCAATATAACATCTCTAATACAACAACAAACTTTGTACCGCATTGGATGTCATTCTCTCGCTGTAAATGCTAGCTCTCCCAGTTTTTCTGCAACCTCGCTGCGCACTCATCCTGAATGTTTACAAACCGGTAATTCGCCTATAGGTGGATTGAATAAACTAAATTGGCCGTAGTGTATGTGTGTGAATGTGAGAGTGTATGGGTTGTTCCCAGTACTGGGTTGCAGCTGTAAGACATATGCTGGATAAGTTGGTGGTTCATTTCGCTGTGGCGACCCCTAATAAATAAAGAGACTAAGGAAATTAAAGGTTTGGTATCTGTCAATATTAAACCCTAAAAAACCTTTTAAAATGTGATGTCTCATGTTCTGTGCAAATTAATTAACTTCCTGAGCTTTTTATGACTTTATTGGACTAAAACATTGGTTGTATTATGTACAAATAGAAACTTAAAGGGATAGTTCACTCAGAAATGAACATTTCCTTTTAATTTTTCTTCTACTGAAGAACAAACTCACCTACATCTTAGATGTCTTGAGAGTGAGTACATCAACAGGAAATTTTAATTTACGGGTGAACTATCCCTTTAAACATCTCAAACACAACCTGTGAAAATAAAGGTTCACTTTAACTTTACTGTAAAAATGCTAGATTTCACACAACTCTTTATGTTGTCCCAACACAAATGGATTAAGTTAACTTAATCATTTTTACAAATTCAAGTGGACTGAAATGCAACAATTAAGTTGTCTGCAAAAAACTAATTACCAATTAACAAATTTTAAATAAGTAATTTAAACAAGTGGCAAATATATTTTTGGAAGACTTTGAGGCGTAAAAAAACATATTTCAAGGTTTCTGAAAATGAATTTAATTTAAGCATTTTAAAAGAGTCCAGAATATTGTAAATAAAACAAATAAATAAAAACAACGGAAAAATTAATTGAGGGGTTAAAATGGATTTTAATAAAATAAATATAAAAATACTATCAATAAATCAATCAATCAATAAATGATAAACTGATGGATGGATTTCGTAGGGCCCTATAAGCAGTTACATGCAAAAAAAACCTAAACAAACAAACAAACAAAAAAACTACGGAAACTTATTGTAAAACCTGTTGTGTGGTATTCGAGAAAAAGTTTTTTTGGGGATGAAAATCTTGAAAATGAATGTTGCATTCATGAGAATAATCATTCGACTTTAATCTTAAACTTTGATTTGGTTTGTTAAAAATAAAAGACATCTGATCTGTCCATGAATCTGATTGATCAGAAACACAAGGTCAGTTTGCTGACTTGATGGTCTGTGTGCAGCATTCAGAGTGAGAACGGTTGTGATCACCATATTAAAGGGTGGTCTAAATCTTTTATAAATTTCTTAAACCTGAACACTTCAAAAGTTGAATGGAACAATCGATGGAAAGTTTTTTTTCATTCCCTTTGGATCTTTATGCGTGCTTAATTTATGCGTTTCCCCCCTACACCCTACATCCATTTGAAGCTCTCACTCTGGAAAGTGAATTCTTCAAAGGAACTAGGACATACTGTTGAGTCCTTCAAAATGGAACACAGCCATGATGTTTACCAAGGGGACAGTCCTCAGTGAATCAGTGTTGTGTTATTAAACAAAACTTATTAAAACCCCTTTCACTAAGTGACAGATGAAACTAAATGAAAATTTATATTAAACTGACCAAAGTTTGAAGAGTTACTTCACCCTAAAATGAAAATATGACCATAATGAGGTATAAGATACTTTATAAGAATACTTTATTTCTTCTGTAGGTCATTGAAGATGTTCAGCTACCAAAACTGTGGTGATTCATAAAATGCAAGTCAATTGCTATCATCATTTTGAGTGCTTCTGAGGTTACTTTGATGAAGTGTCGTCATGTAATTTCTAACTTTCATACAACATCATAAAAATATTCATATTTAGTATTATTTTTGATACCATAAGAAAACATTGCAAAGCATTCAGGGGATAAAATCTGAATTCTAAGCAAGAGATTATTCTAAAGTTTACAGTCAAATACAGCAGGCAGTTTGGTACAATTTTTGGTTTGTTGTTGTGATAGTGTCTCAGTATCATTCATAGTTTAAGAACCCAAACAATTTGAACATAATAACAATGAGATTTGTCATTGTAAGTATTATTGTTGCTACTATCCTCATTTCAAAGAAAGACATATTACTGTATAATGTGATACAACTGCTTTGAAACAATTGGATGTTTAACTATAATGACGAAGCAAAATAATAGTCATTACGTCTTAACTTTTTAGGATTGAGTTCTCAACTTGGTCAGGCTAGATACTCAGTTTTTTTACTTGGACTGTCAACATTTTAACTGGATGAGCTAAAAATACATAAATAACTAATTAAATAAATAATGAGTCGTGTTCATTGCTTTTTAAATTTTATTTTACCCATGGGGTGCATTTTAATATATATGCCAACCCTCTTTTGAACAGCAGTTTCACAATTCAAACTGAATGGCAGCAGCTACTGTAGCTCTCTGCAACTCTCACATGGTCGCCCACTGAAGCTAAGCAGGGCTACACCCGATCTGTACCTGGATGGGAGACCACATGGGAAAGCTAGGTTGCTGCCGGGCGCTCAACCTGTGGTCTATGTGTGTCCTAACACCCCAGTATATTGATGGGGTCTTTCGGATGAGATGTTAAACCGAGGTCCTGACTCTCTGTTGTCATTAAAAAATGAGAAAAAAAAGTTGGGGTTTAACCATGGCCAAATTTGCCAACTTGGCCTCCTAGCCATCCCCATATCATAATTGGCTTCATCACTCTTATCAGCTGATTTATGGTGTGCAGTCTGGCGTAATATGGCTACCGTCGCATCATCCAGGTGGATGCTGTACACTAGTGGTGGATGAGGAGATTCTCCCAAAAATGTGTAATGTGCTTTGAGTGTCTAGAAAAGCGCTATATAAATGTAAGGAATTATTTTTATTATTATTATTATTTTTAATTACTATATAAAAATCAAAAGATCATTCAAGATAAGTGAGAATGTGAATGTGCTTTGCCACAAGTTTGGATTAAGAAGTGTGGATTAAAGGTAATAATAATGTAATAAACAAATAAGGTAATAAATAATTAAAAATTCCTCATGATCCTTTTTATGCACAAGACTTCAATGTATCATCAGCAGCCACAGATATTCATTTTGTATTGCCTGTAAAGTTTTTTGACTCTCAAAAAGAGATGTTGGTAGATGTTAACCATTGATCAACTGAAAAAACACTTTATAACTTCACTGACATTGATTACAAAATTATTCATAAAAGTTTAACTAATGTGTATTGTTTAAATTGACTACCCTTTGTTATGCTAGTGGCTGTTTTTGCCCCTTTGACCAGTATTATGACATTTTTTGATTGCAAAGCCTTGACACAATATAATTTCATATACATGCATTCTTGATTGTTGATGTTTTTTTCTGATTGTTCGAGCTAAAATTTTTAATTTTTACTGTTGGTCATCAGTTGGAACAATTAACCCTTTAGATAGGCCTGAGCAAATAAGATTTGGGTTTTATATGGAGTTCTATAAAACAGCAAATTATAGTGTGCGTGCATAAATACACCTTATACACATGTCAAGGTAAGTATGTAACCAGACACTACACACTTAACCGTTACTGCACACTCACTTCTTATAAAAGCCAGAAACTAAGCTGTTTCTTGCACAAACTTTGCACTGTCACTGATGAACTACAGAAAAAATGACAAATATTACCTCTTCCCAACAAGGAAAACCCCCAACAATCAAGAATGCATGATTATATGGTGTCATGGCTTTGCAATAAAAAATATAATTACAATTGAATTGAAGTCAATGGGGCAAAAACATCCACGAACATAATGAAAGGGTGGTAAATTTGTCCCAGAGGCTATTCTTGAGTTTTTGAATTTTTTTAAAGAGGTATCCCAACATATGTGACAAAATAAAATTTGTCATCAAAAACTATTCCATTTGCTGAAACACAAAAAAAGATTTGGCCAAATTAAGATGCAAAACCACCACAGAGTGGATGGAAATATGCTCAACAGCACACAAGGGCTAAACATCTTGTAATAAACCCCAGTAAAACTTCAGGGTTTATCCGATGAGTATTTGAATGAAAGCCTTATAAAAGGTTAAAGAGCTTGTAATGAATTGCCAAGGCCCAAATTTCAGCTAAAATATTAATACATATTAGATAATGTTCTACTGAAGATTTAAAAATGAAAAGGAGGCTCTTGTGCTTATTTCCATTCACATTGAACACAAATGACAAGTTAATAGTTTAATCCATCAGAAGGCAGCACATCCAAAAAAGCAATCCAAAAATCTCACTTGCAATCCCAGCAATCTTATTTTATTTTAATTGTACAAAGTGCAAAACAGTGCTCAGTGCATGTTGATTTTTGCTAGTATCTAAGCAAGTATAAGCCTAATCCTTTATAGGATGCACACTGCAAATGCATTTCAAGATGAGCTCCTTTTTTGCCCTCTGATGTTAGTATTCTACTACTGAAGAAGAAAACAGTCAGCTATATATTATACTGCTGATGGCCTGAGGGTGAATAAAAGAGTGTAAAGAGCAAATAATGCATTATTTGTAAATGCGTCTTTTATAATTCTCAAAAGAAAGATTTTTTGGTTTGAAACAACATAAGAGTGAATAAATGTTTAAAACAGTTTTGGGTAAACTACCCCTTTTAGGTTCCACTCACAGACTCTTCAATCATCTTGCTGGCTTCTATCCAGGGTTGCCAAGTCCATAATTTTCCAGCAGGATGGGGCTGTTTTTATATTCCGTGGATTAAAGGTTTGACATTTTTCATGAATTATATTAATGGTTGTATTGAAATATATGACAAAATTAACAATTAAAATTAAATTAATTCGTAAAATTAAAAATTTTACGAATGATATAAACCTTTTGCGAGTTATAAAAACGGTTTAGGTTCCACTTAAAGACTCTTCAGTCATTTTGCTGGTTTCATTCCAGGGTTGCCAAGTCCACAATTTTCCTGCAGAATTGGGCAGTTTTTTTTATTCTGCGGATAAAAAGTTTGACATTTTTCATTGATTATATTTATCGTTGTATTGAAATGTTTGACCAAACTTACATTTTTACAAACAATAAAAATTGGTAAAGGCTCTATTGATGTTGTCTTTGTCTTTTACAGAGTGGAGTGGAGACACTAGGGAATCACACATCTCAGCAATGACAAGACTCTGATGGTCAGGTATCACCTATCAATGACAGATGTCCTTTCATGATGAAGGGGGTGGAGGTAGGCTTGAGCCGGGCTCAGACTACAGGAGTTTTAAAATCCTAACTGATAATGAAATCTGGTTGCAGCACACACATGAGGAGAATCTTCGACAAATTTATTAGCCTACCTCAAATCTTAAATGTGCGCACACTACAAGATATTATTAGGATTATTGTGACTGATAAAGCACATCACTCTCTTTATCAATAATTATCATTTGTTATTATACTAATATTAGATCAACTGCCACTACTGGCAAAACACTCTCATACACTCAAAATACATTAGGTTACTGTTTACTGTTCTGCTTTTTGGTTCTCTCTCTTTCCTTCACCGCCTCACGTTCTTTCCCAACCATGAATAAACATGTTTGTCATTTATGCTAGCCGAGGAAGTCTGTGGCCTAATTCGTTAGCTCCCTAGAAACACGCTCATTGTGTTTTCTTAATTGCCGGTTGTGTCTCTTTCCCTCCCTCTTTCCTCCACACCAGACAGAGTTTGAATCTCTGCAAATGACTGTTATTTTCTGTGGTAATAACGGTTGAGTAGGGGTGTGGCCATCAGGTAGGCCCTTCATAGGGTCTATTTCAAACTGTCTCGATGGAAACAGAGCAGGGAGGGTCTAATTCGGCATTGACAGTCTCCGTGATGACACGGCTGTCCCGCTCGCTCTTGCTCCATCCGGCTCCACAGTGAGAGTGAGCGGAGCGGGGGGTTGCTGGGATTTGGGGAATGAGTGTCATTGCAATGCAGTGAGAGCCAGAGCTAAAAATACCTATTGACACATAGACTCCAACAAACATGGTGAGCAGCAAACACCACTCAAAACACACATGGAGAAAATCATGCTTGAAGTGGGTTTGTTTGATCTGTAAAATCTCGGTGATTTCATTTCTGCAGTGTTTTGAGTTTCTGTGAGGTCGTTTTATCACATTAGAGGAAACCTATTTTGGTGTTGAGGTGGAAATAATCCCAATTCTGTTTGATGATGATGAGGATAATGATGTGTTATGTTGGTACTGTTGTGCGCAAAAATAATTTGGCAGCTCTGACTTGCCGTACTGAAAGCAGAGTTTAGATTTGGGAGAAAGACTGGACACTTAATACACCCCATTACCAATGCCAGCACCCAACTCGGAAGCAGACGAGAGACAACTGCCTGCTCGTAAATTATACCAGTGTGTGTGTGTGTGTGTGTGTGTTACTGAAGCACTGAGTGCACTGAAATAAATGTAGGGGAAACACCTATCCAAATATATACCGTAAAGACCAATAAATCATTTTTAAACTCAAGATCAGGAACAAAATCTGGACGTTTGTTTGTGTAGTTGTGTAAGGTCCACTCAACGGAGCGCTTCAATCATGACATCCAATTGTAGGCCAAGCTGGAGGGCTAATTTGTTAATTCCTGTTTGAGGGATGACACGAAGCTGGTTTTTACAATAAAGTAAAACATTAAAAGGTAGGATTTTTTTGGTAATTGATTATTGATAATTTGATTCTATAATTATACTTAAGTTATTTACTTACTCCCTGGGCTGTTTATATTGAAGTTGAAATTTAGCCGCACCATGTTGGTGTTTCGTAACAACAATTTTTACAATGTGGGTCGTTAGCCGCTCAACCCCCAGCCTGGAGGACCAGGACATGCACACATACACTACAGACAATTTAGTTTATTCAATTCACCTTTAGCACATGTCTTTGGACTTGTAGGGGAAACCGGAGCACCTGGAGGAAACCCACGCGAACATGGAGAGAATGTGCAAACTCTACAGAGAAATGCCAACTGACCCAGCCAGGGCTCAAACCAGCAACCTTCTTGCTGTGAGGCTAACCACTGCACCACCGTGCCACCCCCTATAACTATACATCAGCAGCGTTTCTTGTATTTTACAGTTTTTAATGCACTTTTTAATGTAATTTCTTATTAATGTGACTTACAGTATTAGTTCACTCAAAAATGACAAATCTGTCATCATTAACTCTCCATCCACTTGTTCCAAACTTGTTTGACTTTGTTTCTTATTCTGAAAACAAAATAATATATTTTAAAGGATGTTGGAAACTGATAACCACTGACTTCCATTGTTTGTTTTTTTCCTACTATGGATGTCAATAGCTACTGTTTTCCAAGATTTATTTTTTTAAATTATGCTTTCCAAGATTTTTTTTGTTTGGGTTCAACACAAAAAAGACACTCATAAAGGAACAACCTAGAATGAGTTACTGGTGAGTAAATTGTCATTTTTGGGTGAACTATCCTTTTAATGCTTTGACATAGGTTCATGTTGCTTTAAATCACACATTTGCATGTTTTTCTTGTATGATTTGTCACACAAATATGTTTATTGTTCATAATTATAAATTTTATTATGCAACTATAACGTTATTTTTTGTAAACATGATAAACTGTGACTATCACTCAATGTGACAACACTTTTTTTGGAATTTTATTTCTCTCAATTGTGTATCTTTTAATTTTGACATCAATTATGGTAAATTTAACAATATTCTATAAAATTATTAATATGACATTCAAGTGAAAATTATTTTGTAAATGTGATATATCTTGTTACTGTGACAGTAAATAACCATTTCAGAACGGACATCACATTAATACAGGTTCATGAGGAATTTGTATGTTTATTTCTCATAATCGAGACTAGTATAATTGCAACACTATTTCCAGCAAATGTGGCTTTATAGTAGTTTTTGTGTAACAGACTTTCACTTTCTCATTTGAGACAGTATTAATTGGAATTGTGGCTTTTTTTTAGCATTAACAACTTTTTAAAGCTTAATGTGACAACTTTTAAGTTTCATTTTCAAAATTGTGAATTTAAATGCATCATCATTCTAGTTTTTCTTCTAACTTGTAGTAATAAATTCATTCATTCAATCATTAATTGTCCTTCGGCTTAGTCCTTTTTATTCATCAGGGGTCACCACAGTGGAATGAACCGCCAACTTATACAACATTTGTTTTACACAGTGGATGCCTTTCCTGCAACCCAGAACTGGGAAACACTCATGCACACTCATTCACACACATACACTATGACCAATTTATTTTATTCCATTCACCTATGGCACATGTCTTTAGACTGTGGGGGAAACCGGAGCACCCGGAGGAAACCCACACAAACATGGGGTGAACATGGGGAGCCTGGTCAGTACCTGGATGGGAGACCATATGGGAAAACTTGGTTGCTGTTGGGAGTGGTGTTAGAGAGGCCAGCAGGGGGCGCTCAACCTGTGGTCTGTGTGAGTCCTAATGCCCCAGTAAAAGTAAAGGGGACGCTACACTGTCAGTGGGCGCCGTCTTTCAGATGAGACGTTAAACCGAGGTCCTGACTTTCTGTGGTCATTAAAAATCCCATGGCACTTCTCGTAAAGATTAGGGGTGTAACCCTGGTTTCCTGGCCAAAGTCCCTCAATTGGCACTTTCCCATCATGGCCTCCTAATCATCCCCATCCACCAAATTGGCTCTATCACTGTCTCTTCACTCCATCAATTGCTGGTGTGTGGTGAGCGCACTGGCGCAGTTGTACTGTGGCTGCCCTCGCATCATCCAAGTGGATGCTACACACTGGTGGTGGTGTGGAGAGACCCCCCTCATGATTGTGAAGCGCTTTGGGTGTATGGCCATACACAATAAATGCACTATATAAAATACACATTACATTACATTACAACATGCAAACTCCACTCAAAAATGCCAATTGACCCAGATGGGACTCGAACCAGCAGCCTATTTGCTGTGAGGCGATAGTGCTAACCACTGAGCCACTGTGTCGCCTTTAGTCACACAATTACATGTTTATTTTTTGTAACTAATCTTATAATTGTGACATTCTGGCAAAATCAACAATATTTTATAAATTGACTTTGTATGACATTTAAGGTCAATTTTTGTTTTGTAAATGTAACATATCTTGTAACCGTGGCAGACCATCTTGTAAATAACAATTTCATAAATAACTTTTATATCACACTATTACGAAGTTGTTTTGCGCAATGCTTTTGCAGTTCTAGCTACAGTATATAGCTCAATCTGAATCAATCTATTTCTCGCAATCAAACATTATATCAAGCAAATGTCTTTGAAGTTTTTTTGCTTATTGAGACTTTTATTTTTTAATTTAGACAGTATTTATAGAAACTCTGACATAATTTTTTTAGCATATGACAATATTTACAACGACTAAAACTGCGAAGCAACTTTGTCTAGGAACTGCATCAGTACATGCAGCGTTTACAAAATTATTTGACAGAATTTGACTACATCTTTACATCATCGCTTATGTAATGTAATGATGACTAACACTTCTAATTTTGACTATTTATTTATTTACAACTGTATCTCATTTTTTTTTTTATTTATGTTTTATTGAACAGAAATAGATTTCCGGCAGTAGAATCATAAATATTGCAGAGCTGCAAGATCAGTGGCATTCCTAGCATTGCTCTGCCACTGTTATCAGCTCCTTCTGCATTCCTAAACAAGGTGATATAAAGCCTGTGAAGTCATGAAGACCACATGCCACCTCTGTCCTTACTTCAAACACCAAAGCGCACTAATCCACACACTATACCTGCATTGCATCGAAGATTAAGCTACATTCTTCAGTTTACCCCGACACATATTGTACTGAATCAAACAGACTGATCAACTTAGTTTCTGCTCGGTATGATTTTAGAGTATCCCAAAAATCACCAACTATCTAAATCCATATATTAAGAGCATTTAGATTACATATAGTGTACATTTGTTTTCTGAATAACCTTTGTATGACCCATCATATGTGTGTGTGTGTGTGTTAATCATTATTCACACTGATAAGGGCACCAGAGCCTTGATTACGCAGTTTAAAGCAAGACTGGTTTTAATTGAGCTCATTTTGTTTTGTTGATTAGTGGTTAAAAGGGTGTCGAGGCCTGGTTAAGTACGTCATGTGAAAAGCAGGCCGCTCTACGCTAATGCAACACACATGGACGAAACAAGCATGACCAATGATTCCTGTTAAAGACCACAGAATTTCATTTGGATAATTTATGAGGTCATGCTTGAGTGAAATATGAGAGTGGCGCAGAGCTACAAACCGGCAAATAGTTTTACACAATCTACAGGGAATTAGCTAGTCGGTGTTATTTGCGTTAGTGGTATTTGCGTTGGTTATTATGAGCAAATTATGACTGCAGCATATACAAGCCCCACCCAGCACCACAATAATTTCATTTCACAAGTTTTAATCACAAACGGATTATAATGCAATCCACAATGGCGGGTTTATATGACTTGTTTGTGATTGTGGCAGAATAATTCAATTAAGATAGGAACGCTTCATTGTCTCCTGAATGCTGCAGTGTTGGGAAATGTGATTCTGAATTGCAAAACTAAATGTCATAAATGTCAATGTTTGGAAATTACAGCTGAATAAATAAGCTTTCCATTGATGTATGGTTTGTTAGGATAGGGCAATGTTTGGTTGAGATACTTAAACAAAAACACATCATAGAAAAATATAAACATTAAGAAAATCGCCTTTGAAGTTGTCTATCCGCTTGTTAAGTCTTGACGTATCGGTGATGTATGAAATACGCTACTCATTTGAATTGAGAAAATATTTATTTAAGATAAATTTTTAGTCATATCACACACTAAAGTCAATTTTATATGAAATCATGGTGCACACAACAGTCTCTGGACTTGCTGCATCACAGATACCAATATTTTAACAATTTATAAAAAATTAATCACTTTCTGGCCATCGGAGAAAAGGCATGAATATATATATATATAACTATTGTATAATTGTAACAAGAGGCAATTCAATCGTAACTTAATGTTATATAAAAATTTAAAAAGTGAAGCAGGAAATACGTTGGGACCATTGTTTTTGTTTACGTCCCTCAAAATGGTCTATACAGTTTAATAGAGCACTTGGACCCGGAAGCTGCTTCGATTGACGTCACACTTAACACGCGGATAGTTCTTAATGTACATTACTAATCAAAAATTTAGTTTTGATTTTACAGTAGGAAATGTACTAAATATCTTCATGGAAGATGATCTTTACTTAATAATAGGTAACACTTTACAAAAAAGGTTGTATTATTAAATGTTAGTTAATGCATTTACTAACATTAACAAACAATAAACAATCCATTCACTGCAGTATTTGTACATGTTAGTTAATGAAAATACAGTTGTTCATTGTTAGATCATGTTAACTCGCATTGCATTAAATATTGTTAAGAAGCATGAATTTGAATGTTAATAATGCATTAGTAAATGTTGTAATAAATGCTGCACAAGTATTGTTCATAATTGTTAGTAAATAATAAATTAACTAACATTAACTAATGAAAACTTATTGTAAAGTTTTACAATTTTCTAATGATTTTCAAAATAAAAATATAATTTTGACACATTCCCGCTTTAACTACCTGCTCTACCAAATGTTTGACCATATTTTGACTGTTGTAATTAATAATAATTAACACACACAACATTGTTGGTTCACAAAAATCAAACAAATCCTGTTGCACTATTACACTTGATTTTGGTTTTATTGTGAAAATGTGTAAATTACTGTTAAATGAGAATCTATAATATTTTATGGCATACTTCAAAAAATAAAGATGATTTAGTATTCAAAAATGTTTTATTTTGATTTATGTTTTTAAATAAATTGGTCTTACACTTCATATTTTCTGATTTTTCATAGTATATGAATTAATTCCAGTACTTTTACCATAAACCAACATATCTACAGTACCTTTTGGTAGAGGTTGATAAGAAATTAGAAATTATTTTGTTGAAAAAAAATGCATTGAGTGTGTTAACTAGTGACATTAGGAGTTAAGACATGCAATACAAAATATTTTTTTTTGGTGGGGGAGTTAAAGGGATACAGTGTATTTTTTGGCTTTTGCTAAAAATCTTATTTTACTCTTGCAAAATAATACTAGGGTTTCACAACAGTCTGTCAGTTAGCCATAAATACAGTGGGGAACCTTTAAACATGTTATTATAAGGAAAATAATTAAATTATTATGGTAAATAGAGTTAAAATTTACATTTTTAAACAAAAACAATTTTTAATTTTTATTGAGATGGACTGTTGGTGATTGGATGGGTGCTGGCCAGATTGGGTAGCTATACACAAACAAAGGAAATTTAAGACCTGTTTAAAAAAGATTTAGTAAGATATTTCAGTAAATTTAAGACCTAAAATTCTGTTTTTGAAATTTAAGACATTTTCAGACCCTGCAGACACCCTGCTTTTAGTAACGAAATAAGTTATAAGTAATAACTTTGGGAAAAAGCAGCGCTGTGTGACCTCATGGCCAGTGATATTCATAGATTTTATTTCCTAAGTGTGTTACTGTAAAGCTTATAATTAGCAGCAGTCCGAAGTGTGGGCGCACCTACTCATTCTGTATGATTACTATTTTCCACATTTTACAATAATAGTAATCAAAGCTGTGAGAAAACACTAATTGGAAGAATGGAAATTATGTAATGACGAAAAGGCTAAAGAAATGTTACGTTTTGGTGCTTCAAAGCAGCTACTCTTTACCTTGATAACAGCTTTTTATAAACTGTGTTCTCTCAGACAAATGAGGTAAGCTGCTGTTTTTAAAGAGATAGCTCACCCAAAAACGTATTTCTTCTGTTAAGCACAAAAGAAGATATTTTGAAGAACAGTTCTGAATCTGACTGCCATAGCAAGAAGAAAAAAACCTACCATCAAAACATTAAAAAAAAAAAACATCTAATATTTCACAGAGTAAAGAAAGTCATAATTTTGGAACAAGTGGAGGGTGAGTAATTGATGACACCTTTTAAATTTGGGGGTGAACTATCCGTTTAAAATGTGTGTGATCTGTTCACGATGTGCTACCTGCCATGAAAACCATCATATTTCAAGGTTAAGCAGTGGCAGCAAGCAAGGACACTGTCAGACGCAGCTACACAGTGTGAATACTGTTAATACATCCAGTCTGGGAAATAATAACAGAGATCCAGAATGTGCTGCCAGCATAATGTTAAGGTGGTGTGAGGCTTTACCAAAGATACATTTCAGCTTTTCATGTGTTTAGGTCATTTATTTACACAATAGTGTTTTTAGGGCCTAAAGAGGAGTAAGTTTGTACAGATACATTGTGTTTTTTTTACCCATTAAGTAAAAAGAAAATGACATCGTCAACTACTGGCCCGGCATACATAATAGAGTGTTTTAGTCTCTTAGTATTCCTTTTTTTCCAGATCTGTGTGAACAGGAATTTATTTGAAGTATTTTAGCATTTTTAATATTTACTACTAGTTTAGGGGTCACCAGGGAAGCAAAAAAAAATATGGAAAAGGCAATTAGTCCAAAATCGCATATTTGGCCACTGCATAAAAGCAGTTTAGTGGTAGTGTCTTGTCTTAAAGCTGGAATAAACAAAAAAAAACTTTCCTAGTGATAATAACTAAAGATTTGTAAAATCTTAAAACAATCTAAATGCAAGGAAATTATCTAAAAACAACAAAAAATAAATGTGCATACTCCAAAAACATATTTATTCATTTTAAATAACAAACTCCAACTTATGGAGGTTTACATATTTGTACTGGAAAACAAAATCAGTGAAGAAGCTCTTTTTAAGGCCTCAAATTGTGGATAGTGAATGAAGGCCTACTAGGACCTGCAAATAGGATGCAATTTGTTATTCAATTAATATTAATATCCTCACATTTCCCATTCAAATGTTACCTTCAATTTATGTACATTATATTTTCAATGACACTAAATTACATTTTTATTTACTAAATGTAATGACATTACACAAAGGTTTTGCTGTTTGTACAAGCTACTTCTTTAAAATGAGCTAAAACAACAGATTCTTGAGTTTTTTGTGACAACTTAATTGTTTTATGTTAAATCCACTTAAATTTGTATATATATAGTAAGTGAACCTAATTCCTTCATGCTGTTTCGACACAAATTGATTGTGTGGATCCCAGCTTTTTTTTTTACAGTGTAGAAGCTTTATTCTCTCATGCAGAAATAACGGAGACAAAATAAAAATAAAAATCTGTGGAAAATTTTAGTTGTTGTCTTTTTTTATTGCCGAGGGCTGTTTACTGTCAATAACATCCCAACAAAGAAAGAATGATGCGCACACAGTCACACCCACACAAACAAAAACCCAAAGCATGGGCATGCAGGACTGAAAGCTGAAGAACAGGAAACCAGCACACCAAATCATCACCATTACCTGAGTCCTACAGCAGTGCAAAACAAACTCTTTAAAACCAACCCACTTTAGCAAATGCACTCTTCAGTCCAAAACGAACATCCCAAAATCTCAAAGTGGCTTGTGTTAGTGTGCGTGTACAATGTGTGTAATACAATCTCGCTTTTTAACAACTGGAATGCTTGTATCAGGTTTTTTCCTGATATCTCTTAAAAAGGGTCAGTTCACCCAAAAATGAAAATTGTTATTTATTATTAACCCTCACATCATTCCAAACCAACAATATTCATCTTGTGAACACAAATTTAGATATTTTCGATAAAACATGAGAGCCCCCTTAATACCTAATACCTTAATACTTAATAAAGACAGCAAGGGTCCCAACTCCTTCAAAGTCCAGAAAATAACCAAAAAATAAACATCCACAAAACAGACCACATCCCTTCTGATGTTCAAACAGAATATTATAAAGCTACGAGAGCACTTCTGCGAACACTTGTGAAACACTTGTGAAAAATAGACTTTTTTCAACAGTCTCCTCTGTTAGAGCGCACGTCACACCCGGTTGCTCTGCTGACGTATACCTCAGATGAGCCTGTGCTTTGTTTCAAACAAAGGAAATTGCGTAAACATCAGGGGTACACATCAATGCACTGCGCTGATGAAAATGCACCCTATACTGACACTGAGGAGAACAACTATTGATAAAAGGCACTATTTTTGTTTTATGTGTGCACAATAGTATTTGTGTAGCTTTATAATATTGAACCACTAAAAACATTTAGTCTGTTTTGTTGACATCTGTATCGTTGCTGCCTATGGAGGATGACGAAGCCCTATATCTTAATTAATGTTCTGAAGGTAAACGAAGGTGTCTGATAATTGGAATGACGTGAGGGTGAGTAATTATCGACAGAATTTTCATTCTAGGGTCAACTATCTCTTTAAACTTTGCATAGTCTAGAACATTTTGCGGCAACAACTCGCACCCAACGCAACCCTAAACCTCACCCTTACTTAACATCTTAAACATCTGTATTTATGTTCTCAGAAAATAAAGTATTGAACAGTTAAAGACTGCTGGTTGCTGCCTCTTGCTTTAAAAAGTGCTTTGAGTGTCTGTAACTTCTTTTTAAGTCTCTCACCTTCATACATCGCCGGTTTTGCCTTGCACACGAAGGTTTATTGGGTAAAATACAGTACATTCGCGGAGTGACTCACAGTTTGAGTTCAAAGCGGTGTCCTTTGACCTCACCTGACCTTTGGGATCATGGCTGTGAGACTGATTTGAATCAGCGATTGTATTCATCAATGCTAGGTTTGCAACACTGATTGTACAATCACTGATAGTAGGCTTTTCCTCTGCCCTATCAGAACGGGAAAAGGTTTCATGCAGGAATAAAAGCATTTTGATCATTTTTCAGAGGAAAATGAATGAAAAGAAGCAGAGAAGATAGAGAGGCAACAAGAGGATGAAATAAAACACTATATCACCTATATACTTCAGCAAAAATAAGTGGAATATGTCGTGTTTGGAGCAAGAAGTGTGTTGTTTAAATTCAAAACTTTATACAGTCGTTGGATTGACAGATTGCAGATTAAAATGAGATGGTCGTAAAGAGAGAAAGCGGGACTGTGTGAAGGTGGAGTATTTTCATCCGTCACTCACACTCGTTCTCTCCAAGCACACTGAACATGTTGAGAGTGAGGCCCTTCCTGTCAGCCTTCACTGTCTCGTCTTCATCATCTCCGTCAGCGTCCTCATCGTCGTCTGCATCTCTATCGTTGTCCTCCTCCAGCTCTGAGCTCGACTCACCGTCTTCTTCTTCTCTGTCTCCGCACTCATCCTCGTCTTCCTTTCTTCCTTGCAGGGCGATGATCTCGGGCAGGTCTGGGTGTGATTCCCATGCATCTGAAGAGATGTATATTGTGCTTAAATTTACTTCTATATCAGCTTAACAGGGTTTTATATTGTACGCACAACATCAGTATTTTACAATAAATAAATGCAAATATTTAGCAAAGTTTGGTGGGGAAAAAGAACATGTATACCATTTTTAGAACTTTTTTTGTGTCAGAATTGCTCTGTTGCTTTAGTGTGGACAAATTGGTCCAGCAGTTACATTTTATAACTTCATTAGGGGATGTTTACACTGCACTGTTTTCATTTATATTGAAAGAATGTCATGCATTTCTGCCTTTTATTTACACTATGATGGCATTTTGCAGGCCTAAAACTCTGAAAACTGAACATTTAAAATGCAGATTATTAAAACAATAACCAGGTTTCGTGCAGGTTTTACCAAGTCAAATTCAAGACTTTTTAAGACCTTTTTAAGACCATCAAGAATAAAATTTTATACTTGTACATGAGCTAAACACTAAGACTTTTTTAAGGGCCCAGCAATAAAAAAATTTACTTGCCCCATTAAAAAAAATCTAATTAGTTATTTTTTAGCAACATATTTTAATTACGGCGTCAAAACAAGCATACCTTTAATTTTTTTCAACATAACGTAAATTAAAACTTTGATAAACTAAATGTATGGGCAACAGACTGTTATAATAAATTAGTTATAGAGTTTTGCCAAATGTTTTATGTCAGATGTAATGTCAGTGATTGGATGTGTGTTGGATGGACCAGGTAGCTTTGCATAAACAAAGGTAAATTAAGACTCATTTAAAATGATTTAAGACCTAAAGGCAATATTTCCGTGAATTTAAGACTTTTTAAAGCCTAAAATTTAGTTTTTGGAATTTAAGACATTTTAAGACTTTTTAAGACCCCACGGAGAGAAACGTGTTCACTTTTTAGACATGTATAAGTTCTTCAGCCCTGCTCACACTGTGGGATTTGGTAATCTAAGACAAATTTTAGAAATCATAAAAGATTTTGGAAATTCCAAGCTAAAATCTGTTAAAATCTATGTTCTCCTCGCATTCGCGTAGGTTTCCTCCGGGTGCTCCGGTTTCCCCAACAGTCCAAAGACATGCACTTTAGGTAAATAGTGGAGGCTAAATAGTTCGTAGTGTATGAGTGTGAATAGATGTTTCCCAGAGATGGGTTGCAGCTGGAAGAACATCTGCTGCGTAAAACATGTGCTGGATAAGTTGGTGGTTCATTTCGCTGTGGCGACCCTAGATTAATAAAGGGACTAAGCCGAAAAGAAAATGAATAAATGAATGAATGAATGAATGAAATAAAATCGCATAGTGTGAGGCGGGGCTTTAACCAAAAACAATACTCATGAACACAAATGATTTCTTGTTTTGCTTGCATGATGTTGGCTACATAATTTAGGTCACATTTCAGATTAATACAATGTGAATATGTATAATCCCACTATGATGCTCCTGTGAAATTTTAATTATTTTCAAATATTTCCCAAGTGCTGTTTTATGGATAATATTTTTAGACATTTTTAATCATGATATGTTTAGTTACTAATTTCTTATGTGTTTGCCTTGACAACAGTATTTTGCAAGATACCAGTATTCAGCTTAAAGTGCAATTAAAAGGCCTAACCATGTTAATTAAATTAACTTGGTAGGTTAGGTTAAATAGGCAAATCATTGGACAACAGTCCTTATTTCTGTAGCCAATCAAAAATAATTAAAAAAAAAACTTAATAGGGCTAATAATTTTAAACACACAATATTAAAGCACAAACTGCTTTTATTCCAGTCAAACTAAAAGAAATAAGACTCTCAAGGAGAAAAAAACATAAGAAGAAATACTGTGAAAATGTTCTTGCTCTGTTAAACATCATTTAGGAAAAATTTCCTTAAAGTGTACTTGTGATATAATTATGTGAATGAAAATAACTGATGATAATAGTGAATCTGCCCTTATGATGTAAAAGTTATTTCATGATAAAAATTGGGCAGACCAATAGAAGTTAAAGCTACAATATTCAGAAGAGATATTAAATAAGTCGTGACTGAGTGCTGAATGTCATGAGGAGATCTACAATGGACTGATTTCTGACCTTTACTCTGACTGTAACCAGGCGGTCGCAGACATAAGCACAGTCGTCCATCGATGGCCAAACGCAAAAGACTGTTGGCTGCTCGATAGGCGTCATTACGGGCTGCTTTAGCTGTCTTATAACCTCTCCTCTCAGCCCAGGCTAAAAAAACACGAAACAAATGTAAAACAGATGTTATAACCGACAAACCACTAATAACACAACTCCCTTCAGTCTAATGATTAAAAATGAGCTGAAAGATGCCACACCTTCACACACGTCCCATGCGGTCCAGTCCTGTGTGCTGGGGTCGTGTGGGGTTTTGGGACTGTGGTCAGGATGTGTCAGCTTCAACACCGACAGATAGTTGGTCCGTTCGCACAGGTGTCCGACTGAACTGTAAGGTTCCTGCAGCTGAGACACTGGATATATACCAGCCAGAACCTGTTTTGAAGATCAATCACACCCACCCACACATACACACACATACACACACATACACACACATACACACACACACACACACACACACACACACACACACACACACACACGTAAGCAAACACACAGACTGGATGATTTAACTGTGGTAAAGATGGAGTATCGTGTTTTTACCTGTAGTTGCTTGTCCACCCGTGAAGGGAAGACGAGCCCGGGACAATCGCACAGTTTGACAGTTGGAGTGAGGTAGTATGTTTGGAAATATTTTGTGTGGCCTGGGGTTCGAGACACGCTTACAACCTTCCTGCCGACCAGACTGTTCAGCACTGAAGATTTGCCTACATTAGGAAAACCTGGAGAAAAAGCAGAAAGACTCTATATGAATTTTGACCCATTGAATGAATACACTCTTAAACATACTTAGAAATCACTTGTGTGCCAATTTACACAGATGCACAGGTAAAAGATTACCCTATAGTTTTATTTATATTTTTATTTATAGCTATAGGGTAATCTTTTACCTGTGCATCTGTGTAAATTGGCACACAAGTGACATGTATATAGGGTATCTAGGTGATCCAGGTGAAATTCATTATTAAATGAAAAAAGGAAGACCTTGATTTGGTTAATTAGGAATTAATTTTGATTGATTTAATAGATTTTTGGGGAATTTGATTGTTGATTGCTATTTGTCCCACCAGTGATTAAAAACATTGATGTGACAGGACTGAATCAGCCGAATGGTTTCTGAAGTGTTACTGTCTGCTCATATTCAGCTAAATGCAGTCAAATTGATTAGGTGGCATTTCATAACAAAGATAGACAATGACCCAAAACATATAGCCAAATCAACCCAGCTTTTGAAAGCAAAAAAGTTGAATATTTTTGATGGCCAAGTCAGTCACCTGACCTTAACCCAATTGAGCATGCATTTAACTTATTGAAGACTAAACCCACAAACAAACAGCAACTAAAAGCCACTGCAGTAAAGGCCTGGCAAAGCATTAAAAATTAAGAAACCCAGCATCTAGCGATGACCATGAGCTCAAGACTTCAGGCTGTCAGTGCCAGCAAAGGGTTTTTAACCAAATATAAGTTTATAACCAAATAAACTTTTTATTTATATTAGACATTTTATTTTCATTTATTTAATTTGTCTAATTAAGTTTGAGCCTTGAAATAAAGAAGTTGTGTCAAATAAATGCTTTAGTTTTTTACATTTTTTGTGCAATCATTTTGTTCAACCCACTGAATAAAGCTAAAAGTCTGCACTTCAACTGCATCTGAGCTGCTTAATTTAAAATTCATTGTGGTAATGTACAGAACCAAAGTTACTAAAATGTTGTCTCTGTACAAATATTTATGTCCCTAAATATAAATGTCAACAAAGTCAAAGAACAAGTTATTTACAAAACAGAAAATATATTAAATGTCAAATATCATATTTATGTCATACATAATGTACCATTATTATTTGGTGTAACAGATATTCAAGTAAATATAAAACAATATACTTAATCTAAATGGCAAATGGGTAAAACCTAGGGTGATTTGAAATATATTGGCAAAAAAAGTATTTTGTGTCTGTTTAGTCATCAAAATTATTCTTTAAATCATAGTAATAATAAAATACAATATTGATTACTTTCTAAGAAAGCCCTTTTTGCCTTTCTCTGATTCCATGGT
The DNA here is from genome assembly GCA_903798205.1 of Danio tinwini. Classification (NCBI taxonomy): domain Eukaryota; kingdom Metazoa; phylum Chordata; class Actinopteri; order Cypriniformes; family Danionidae; genus Danio; species Danio tinwini. The sequence goes on from CAIGQZ010033112.1 coordinate 6,967,273, forward strand.
AACATTAATCTAGAAGCAACAGGCTTTTACCTATGCATCCCAATGTTAGCACTCCATCTTTATAAAGTTCTTGCGTCGGGCTGTTCATCTCCATGGCGATGTCACTATGATGCTCCATCAATACAGACTCAGATCCATCATCAGCCCGATCCCCTTCTGTTCCCACGGCAACTGCATCCCTCTGGATCTTCTTCTCCCAGCTGCTCAGATCCACTGAAACAATGATCAACATCATCATTATCACTCTGTGTCCTGGTGCTCATTTAGTTATCAATCAGGAAGTCATCTAACCTCTTCCTGCTGTGATCTCCTGACACACTCTCATGATATGAATCGGCCCTCCAGCATGATTCCATCCGGCTTTCTTCCTCATCCTTCTCTTCTGGAGAACTGCAGAAATATCAAGTTTATTCACAGATGCACAAATCAACCACAAATTGGATGCCATTCATTTTTCTTTGGTTTAGTCCCTGATTTATCAGAGGTCGTCACAGCAGAATGTATCATCAACTACTCTAGCATGTTTTATGCAGCGGATGCCCTTTTCCTCAATGTTTTCAACATTAATAATAGACTGTACGGATAAGATTTACAGGCTTCAAAAAGTCAAAAATGAGCAATATGTTAATTTTTGACAGTGAAAACGTTTATCTAAAGTTAGAGTAGATGTATATCTAATGTATACACAAGATTCATTTATTATACTTATGCATCTGTTGATTTTATCATATATGTGGATGATGTCTGTATTTGAAAAAAACTGTCATTGATGCTGTAGAAATACTGAATGTAAATCCTAAATACTGAATTAGGGATGAGTTGTTTTATTCAGCATAGTTAAGTACACCGTATTTAAAAAATGAATATTTTTATCCATTTCTCAGTGAATAAAGGCAATGTATTTTGGCGCATGTAAACAAAACAGATTTATTAAACAGATACATTTATTAAAATAACATTTTAGTCACCAAACATATTTAGAAATTGAAAGAAAATACAATTAAATTCAAGCAAAATATTGCAAAAATAAAATTACACACTACAAATTTTCGATTTTGCTTCTCGATTTCTCCTCTTTTTTTAAATTTGTATTTAATATTTTTCTATAACATATAAATTTGGTTGTCCTAGTTTTTGGACCGTTATCCTAAGTTATTTTGTTAGATAAGCTCCAGATTTGGCTTTAGTACTGACTAATCTAATGTATATACACAAATATAATACTGTATAGCTTCCAATAAAAATATATATATATAAATTAAAAGATAGATTTGTGAGGGGTGTACTTATGCTGAGCACTGTATATAAAATAACTAAAAATTTTTGTCAATCTGCCATAATAAAAAACAACAACAAAAAAAAAAAACAGATGGGTGTCTCTCTAATTTGACTTCTGTCACATTATGGATAGAGCAGTGATAATGGAAAGGCTCTCTTACGGGTGCTGTAGGGCTGTCCCGGGTGTGAGGTGAAGCAGACACAGTGCAGGTGGGGAAACTGTTTTGTCAGATATTGTTTCCATGCCAAAACCAGCGGGGCAGGGCACAAGTCTGCTTTATTGAGCACCAGGATAATGTGCTTCTTCAGCTCCCCGGTGATGTAGTGATACAGAGCAGGAGGAAACTGCAGCACCTACACACAGTGAACATTTTAAATCTGCTGAACAGCACTAAACTAGATTTCATATCATCTTTCTTTTGCTCAAAAAATGCAACAATACTATAGTGCTGTTTTCTGAGATCAATTGTAATGCAATCTCTGGCCCCACCTAGTGGAAACTTTGTTAGTCGAGTTTGCATAATTTGAGAATCTCACATTTAGTGTAGCAGCTATACAATTTTGATGATCTTTTGAAAACTGCTAAAAGTTTCAACAGGCATTAAGAGTCCCAACACTCACTGGGTGTCTGATATCCACTATGAGCAGAATGACATCAGACATCTCCATTACTCTCCACAGCTGCCTCCATGTCTGAGAGAGAAAGAGAGTCAGTTAGGGAGCAGTTAAGAAAACATGAAGCAGTTTATTAATAGTTGTTATTATCTATTCAGACTCAGTAATCATCCCCTTAAATCTGTTATTCACATTCTTTCAGATTAGCCAACCTGTCTGTAATTTTTTGGCTCGCTTTACGTATAATCATAACAACTTGAGATGTTTTTGGCTTTGGCGTTTTATGGTCTCCTTTTGCCACATTAATCAAAACCCTTCTGGAAATGGATAAAACAATGAATTCCCTGTGAAGTAATACTTGAAGAGAAATTGTTCAGTTCTGTTCTTTTGCAATATCAAGCTGGAAGTTTAAAAGAAATTAGAAACAAACATGGAGGTTTCTGCAAGTTCTTTAATGATGGTTAATGCAAATGTAATTTAAATATCTAGTCAATCTAAGAATTTAAGACAATTTTAAAGATCAAGTACAGAAAATGTAGTGAACACAAAACAATCGGGGTCAAAAGGGCATTTATTGTTTGATTTTATTGTATGTTATTAAGACACTGTCACTTTATCATAATTATCATGTTTAAAAGCCTTTTGCACTATATACTGTTTGAACTTATACAGTATTTGTTTTGCACTATATACTGTTTTGCATCTGCACAACTCTGGTTTGCACTCCTTGCCATGTGCCCTTAAGTTTAGCTGTATTGTTTACAAATCTTTATTTTTTACTTATATTCAGTCATTCATTTTCTTTTCAGCTTAGTCCCTTTATTAATCTGGGGTCGCCACAGCAAAATAAAACGCCAACTTATCTAGCATATGTTTTATGCCACGGATGCCCTTCCAGCCGCAACCCATCACTGGGAACAATCCATACACACTCATTCACACACATACACTCTGGACAATTTAGCTTATCCAGTTCACCTATAGCGCATGCGTTTGGACTTGTGGGAGAAACCGGAGCACCCGGAGGAAACCCACGCAAACACGGTGAGAACATGCAAACTCCACAGAAACGCCAACTGACCCAGCCAGGGCTCAAACCAACGACCTTCTTGCTGTGAGGCGATTATGCTACCAACTGCGCCACCGTGCTGCCCCATTTTCCACTTATATTTTTAGATTATGTTATATGTGTTATTGTATTTATTTAAATTTATTTTAAAATTCTACTTTTTGTATTAATATTATATGTTAGGAACCTACTGTAGGGTCTAAGAGTAATGCAATTTTGATTCTCTGTATGTCCTGTACATGTGGTTGAATTGACAATAATGCTGACTTTGAATTTCCTGGTAAAATAGACAGATTTCACAAGATGAGACTTTGTTTCTTATTTAAAAAGTAGTTAAACTACGATTGGGTTGGAGGTGTGCTGTATGTTAACTATATAATAAAGAAAAGTTTTATTCAAGCATCAACTGAAACAGCATAGACTAAAAGATTTAGCTAAATATATTAACTAGTTCAAACTAATTCCTACAAAATCTCAAGTTTCATATTTTAACAGCACATCAGATAACACTGGATAATACCGATTAAGAACATCACTTTTTGCAGTGTGATTAGGAAGTACAGTAAAATCTATTTCCATATTCCAGGACAGAGCTATTCAACCCTTTAGACTTTTCTGATGTGTTGTCTAGTGCAAATGTGTGTTAACATATCAACTAGATGTTTTGTGTCATCAAATAATAATCTCAGGTTTCCAGATCAAGGTTAAAGAGCAAGAGAGATCAGGATTTTACCATTGTCGACGACAAGTTGTTGAATAGCCTACCTCTGTCTATTAGCATAATCCCTACACAACTCTTCAAAGAGAAACTTTTTTTAAAAAGGCCTATATATCCGAGTTATCCTGAACATGTTTTTTTCTGTTTTTGCATTTTATTTCGTTTATCATTATGTATTTTACTTTTAATTTATCTGCTTTATTAATAAACTACAGAATTAAAGTTACAATCAGAAATTGAAGCAAATTTATCATTAAAATGAACAAATATAAATTAATGTTCAAACACCAATGACATATTTATTCTTATGTTAATCATAAACTCACTTATACAAGTTATGTTTTACAAAACAAAACATTTTCATCATCTAAATGTATTTGGATTTAAGAATATTTAGATATTTTCACTGGAAATCAAAAATACTGAGAAAAATATTCATTTGCATGCAACATTAAACATAAAACTTTCAACTCTTTTTTTAAAAGAAATTTTCTCAAAGAAACCCTGCAGTTTGTTTGTGAAAATGATGAAAATATTATAGTTGTGCTTCTGTAGGCTATTGGCGATAAACAGCAGTTTTAAGTTTTCTAGATTTAAACTAGCGTTTCATAGCAGTGTTGCGCAACACAACAGTTTCACGCATCACAAGACTGGAGAAGGGCAACAGCTCATAAACAAGTGAATTGAAACATTTAACAGAGTTTGTGCCTCCAGCGTTGTCTGGCCAAACAGATGCTCAAGAGCAATAAAAAAGCCATTTCATTACAGCTATTTACTCAGCAGCAATCAAATGGTTATTGATCAAAAAAATTTCTCCAAGTATTCTGGAGTTGTGTATTTGCTGAAAGAATGTGCTTTACCTCCAGATTGTGCTCGAAGTGGCTGAGGGTCCCGGGGGGGTTTTTGGAGTGAAGAGCCTCCAGATACTCCAGAAATGACTTCTCCTCTTTCCGTAGTAACTCTTCTCTCTGCATGCTGTAATTCCATGAGGGCCGCCGGGGGAAATTCAGCCCTGAGATTAGGCAAAGTGAAAGTGAAATGAACAGATAACAACATGGATCATAACCATTATCACAGTAACAGCATCCATCATAAAATAGAAATTCTTTCTAGGATTTTTCAGAGACAAAATTGGTATCACATCCTAGCATTTCAGGTACAACATCTCGGGTCAAATTTAATGTAAAAGTGAATAAATGTAGGTGACATGGTTGCTCAGTGGTTAGCACTGTTGCCTTACAGCAAGAAGGTCACTGGTTTGAGCCGCGGCTGGGTCAGTTGGCGTTTTTGTGTGAAGTTTGCATGTTCTCCCTGTGTTGGCGTGGGTTTTCCTGGGTGCTCTGTTTTTCCCCACAAATCTAAAGACAAGCGCTATAGGTGAATTGAATAAACTAAATTGGCCATAGGGTATGTGTGTGAATGAATGTATGGATGTTTCCCAGTACTGGGTTGCAGCTGAAAGGGCATCTGGTGCGTAAAACATGTGCTGGATAAGTTTGCGGTTCATTCCGCTGTGGTGACCCCTGATGAATAAAGGGACTAACCCAAAGGAAAATGAATGAATGAATGAATAAATGTATATTGTTATTAAATAAAGCTATTGTATTGTATTTTAATATATAATATATGGTTTCCACAAAAACACTATGTAGAATCTGTTTTCAACATTAAGAAATGTTTGTTTACTTAAGTGACTGCCAGTTGAAGTTATACAATAGAGCTAAAAAAGAATGTCAAACAATAATTCCTCACTTTTCATTTTTCATTTCACTTAAAAATATATAAAACATATAAAAATCTAAAAATTTCCCAGACTTTCAATCTCATGAATAGACCTTTTGAAATTCCTTGATATTCCAGAATATTGGTGGGAAACCTGGTGATGTCTAAATTTCTTTTAAATTCACAACTGAATTTATTTTTTTGAGTATTTAATTTTTGTTTTACACAATTAGTAAACTGAATATCAATTTGCCATTACACTGGTATCAGCATGGAATTTTAATACTGGTGATTTAATGGATAAATTAACTTTTAATTTTCTCTATTAACGCAACAATTTGCAGTAAACTTTTATTGTATCTAAAAAAACATTCCAATCATTATAAAAAATTCTTACAAAACAATTAGTAATAAAATAAACAAATCCACAGGTATCTCCTACTTCCATTTACAGTAAAAGGGTCCAAACAGAGGTCATTAGCTATGTTTCCATCCAAAAATGTGAATTAAATTTATGTGCAAACCTGGAATATTCACGTAAAAAATGTGAATAAAGCAGCATTTCTATCCAACGAGTCAAAGAAAACAAAATCATCACTTCCTGTGAAAATATCAACAGTAAAAACTGAATTTACTGTAAGAGAAGCTGTGTGAATCTTTACTTTATTTAATAAATGACTTGCACCTCAGAAGACAATGCCGACACACAATGAACGTGTGGTGGCGTTTGAAGGCGTGAGACATGAAGCACAGACGCTCTTGAAAGTTCTAGAGGTAATTAATAATATAATAACGCTAATACTGAAATGGTTAAGGCATATTAGAATGACCAAAACAACAATTTAGATTATTTGTTTAGCCTGCTGGTTTTTCCATTCACACACATTTTTATCATCACATGATCTCTTACAACAAAATCACATGACTTGTTTTAATGCGCATACTGGAATTTATTCGGTAAAAGTGTCTCCATCGCATCGAATAAAAAGTTTATCCTACTCAGTTATGGGCATACATTTTTTATGCGCATTTCCAAATTTTTAATTGCATCTTGAAGTTTCCATCAACCGCTTTTTTATGAGCATATCCAAAATGCGCATAAAAATAGGTGCATGGAAACGTAGCTATTGACTTTTACCTTTGACAGTCCTAATATGCCCTTTACTTTTAAACAAAGTTGCTGCAACATCTAATAGTGTATCATGAGGGAGATTTTGCCAAGTTTTAGCAAACAATTCAAAAATGAAAGCTTATCATCATAACGGTATATGTCCCAGACTCCCAGCTGAGAACCACCACTTTAAATGATTTGGAAGCATGAATACCTTTCTCCTCAGGATAGATCTGATTTATATCCATCTCTAGCTCCTTTTCTACCACCGGCTTAAGGATTTTCTCCCTTGCTGTTTTTTTCCTCTTCTCCACATCCTCCTTGCTCTCTTTTTCAAAATGCAGCCGGAATCTGCAAAACAAGCCAATATGAGATGAACAGGACGATACAGGCTTCTGCCAAATTATCTCATGTTTTATGAATGACACAAGGCTGGACTGACTGTTTCACCCGTCCCGGCTCACCTGTTGGGGTCATATCTGCCGTCTCTGGTGCCGGGCTGATGGTTAATCCTCCTGATGTCTGTCGTCTCGCTGTCTGATGTATCCGACTGTCTGTCTCTGCCAGGTCCTCTCTCCACGCTGGCATTTCGGCTGCTGTGACTCGACCCGGTTTCTCCTGCACATATATAAACAAAAACTTTAAAGAGTGAGTGCTTATCTTGAAGACTTCATAGCAAAGCAGCATCAGTCTTTTTGTTTGTGGTAATACTTGATTTTAAAATTACATTACAATAAAATTGCATTTACAACCTCATTTCAATTAGCAGCCATAGGAGTATTAGCTAACTGTCTGTTAGAAGGGATAGTTTACCCAAAAAATTTAATCTGCAGTTCATTTTCCCTGAGGTCAGTCAAGATACAGGTTACTTTTCATTTATTCAGCAGAACACTAAAGGAGATGTTTAGATGAAATTGCTATTATTAAATTAATATCATTATTATGTTTAAATCACAGACTCAATAAACAGAATAATTAATAAATAAACCTGAATGTTCTGGTGCAAATTCACATTTGTTTTTCCATGTGAAAAAATAGTGCTGAATTGTTCATCATAATGGTACCAGTTAAACCTACTTGAATAATCTTAATCAGCAGAATTGCCTTTTTAAAAACACAGATTTTTAATGTTGGACTTATGTCATTATGTCACAAGAAATCTGTGCTCCATATTATCATTCAATTTCTTGCTGATGTTTTGGATTGAAGGTGATGATGTTGTAAATTATGTTTAGCTACTTGCACAGACCAGTCATTTTACTTCATAAGAGCGCATTGCATTGTCATGAATCTTAAGTATTAATTTTGTATTTCATGTTAATGTTTTTTTACTGCAAAGTGCAGGTAAATGTTGACTTACATTTTATGAATCACCACGATTATAGCTAAAAATCAACTTTAATATTCTACATTCTGAAAAAGGTCACCTGTATCTTGAATAGGCCTGACGGTTAGTAAATTATTGGCAAATTTTCATTTGTCTTAAATATTTCCTACAATTTTGTTCTGATGATATCCTAATAAACATTATATCGACTTTGTAACACTCACCGGCCACTTTATTAGGTACACCTTACCAGAACCGGGTTAGACCCCCTTTTGCCTTCAGAACTGCCCTAATCCTTCTTGGCATAGATTTAACAAGGTACTGGAAATATTCTTCAGAGATTTTGGTCCATATTGACATGATAGCATCACACAGTTGCTGCTGATTTGTCGACTGCACATCCATCATGTGAATCTTCTGTTCCACTACATCACAAAGGTGCTCTATTGGATTGAGATCTGGAGACTGTGGAGGCCATTCGAGTACAGTGAACTCATTGTCATGTTCAAGAAACCAGTCTTAGATGATTGGCACTTTATGACATGGTGCGTTATCCTGCTGGAAGATGGGTACACTGTGGTCATAAAGAGATGGACATGGTCAGACACAATACTCAGGTAGGCTGTGGCGTTGACATGATGCTCAATTGGTAATAATGGGCCCAAAATGTGCCAAGAAAATATCCCCCACACCATTACACCACTACCACCAGCAGACTGAAATATTGATACAGGGAAGGATGAATCCATGCTTTTATGTTGTTCATGCCAAATTCTGACCCTACCATCCAAATTTTGCAACAGAAATCAAGACTTATCAGACCAGGCAATGTTTTTCTAGACTTTTATTGTCCAATTTTGGTGAGCCTGTGGGAATTGTAGTCTCAGTTTTCTGTTCTTAGCTGACAGGATTGGCACCTGGTGTGGTCTTGGGCGTGTTGTGTGTTCAAAGATGCTCTGCTGCATACCTCGGTTGTAACGAGTGGTTTTTGAGTTACTGTTGCCTTTCTATCAGCTCGAACCAATCTGACCATTCTCCTCTGACCTCTGGCATCAACAAGGCATTTGCGCCCACAGAACCGCCCCTCACTGGATATTTTCTCTTTTTTGGACCATTCTCTGTAAATCCTAGAGATGGTTGTGCATGAAAATCCCAGTAGTTCAGCTGTTTCTGAAATACTCAGACCAGCCCGTCTGGCACCAACAACCATACCACATTTAAAGCCACTTAAATAACATTTCTTCCCCATTCTGATGCTCGGTTTGAACTGCAGCAGATCGTCTTGAGCATGTCTGCATGCCTAAATGCATTGAGTTGCTGCCATGTGATTGGCTGATTAGAAATTTGCGTTAACAAGCAGTTGTACCTATTAAAGTGTAACTTGTAACAACAAGTTGTACCTATTAAAGTGGTCGGTGAGTGTACATGTCAACTTCAGAAACAGAAAAAGCTTTGTTGCCAGGTATGTTTACACACAAGGAATTTGTTTCTGTGAGAGAAGCATCCACAGTGCAATGATGAGACAGAACGACAGTGTCAGAACAAACACATATAATAAAAGAATTAAAATATAACGAGTAAACAGTGAATAATAATGTATGTACAGGTATATTACTATTGACAATATTGAATGTGCAGCTATATTATGTGCAAACTAAAATGTACACTAAATATATGTTACATAGATAAGTGAACATGTGTGTATAAATAATAGTGTTATTGTACTTATTCTATTATGCCTAAACTAGCAGCTTACTGATAATATAATGAGTTAGCCGTGACAAGTAATTGCAAAATTACTGACGTAGTCAAAAGAATGTCTGAAAAGGACCATGAAAAAATCATTAACCCTCATTTGTTTGTCCTAAAAACTTAACACTCTTCTACTGTAATAATCATGTTGTCATTACAATTAGTGTGCCAATAACATTAGACTGGTGTCAACACATAATTATCACTTCAATGCCACTTCACTACTTTATCAGCAGCAGCTATTTTAAGTAGGTTTTCTGTGTACCAGACCCGAATACTTAATTCAGCCTGCTTTAGCATCTATTGATCGCTTTGTTATTGTGTTACGTAACTTCACGCCGAGTCTGCGCACTTACATACCGCATAAGCATAACACAAGCGCCAACAGCAAAACAAAAGCCGCTCAAAATGCGTTGAATAATCAGGCCTTTCAGCGTCATTTCGCAGTTGACAGATTACAACGGATATCTGGTCCATAAAGACAAAAAACCGTTCGGGCGCGTGATACTCGAGTTGTCACGAGCAGAGCAGTTTATACTGTACACAACCTCCATAATAAGCGCAATATGATCCATTTATGCTATTGTTGTGGATTAAATTCAGCGTTTTCTTTCGTTTCCAAGGCAGACATAAATTTGACAGCACTAGGGTGTCAAGTTTGGTCACACGCATCCACAAAAACTTAGCAAACAAAGTAGTTAGAGCAGCGTAGTTGATCTGCGACTGATCTAACATGGAGGGACGTGGTCACATTACTGCACACTAAAATATAAATCATAAAACAACGAGTCACGTGGCTGGTGTAGAGGGTCTGCGAGCGCGCTAACTCAGCTAAGCTAGTTACCCACCTCTCTTTCTCTCGCGTTTCACCTGGAGCTGCTTCTTTTTCTGTTTGTTACTGAAAGGCTTTCTGCGCGGCATGGTCGCATGAATCAAAAGAAGAGGGAGCAAATAAGGCGCGAGGACGTATCCTCTGTTGTTCGCTCAATATTTACATTCGTGAAGTTTCTCCGCTACTCGCGTGGACTTTTCTGTGACGCCGCCCACTGATGGGGTGGACGCTACCATTATGAACTTCACACATTCAACACTAGGCGTCACAAATACATCTCATTGACTCTCTTCCATTGTTTTATTCTGTTTTTGTGCATGTGTTGACTTTATGAGACGATTGTTCACAAAAGTAAAACAACAAACCAAATAGTAATTTTGACCCCCATATTTTAAAGTAGTAGTGTAGTGGCACAGTCTACCGAAGAATTGAAACTGAATGCTGAAAACGGTAAGTATCCGTCAGTGTTTATGAAAGTTACTTTGAAAAGTAATGCATTACAACGTTAAGTTACTTTCCAAAAAAATTTACTAGTTGCGTTACTTAGTTACTTTGTATGGTAATTAATGTTACGTTACTATTAAGTTGCTTTTTCTTACCTGAGGCTTGATCTCTTGTTCTCTTTTAGAATTTGCATTTTATTTTTAACAGAGGAGCTCTGCAATTAGCAAAAAGCACTGTATACCCTTCATACCTTTAAAATTAACGCATCAAAAATTATAATTTAGGAAAATTTTATCTTCTGAGAGCATCCAGACCTCTGACACATATACAAACTAATGAAAGTTTAAAGCAATTTGCTTGCTACTTCTGTACTTTTTGATCTTAATGAAATCACTTTTCATTAAGACAATCTCCTTTTCTTCTATGTGTTCAAAATAATGAGAATAGTGTGGAAGATGCATCATCTGGATGCACTGGGGCGCATCGTCAGTGATGTATCCTGGGGTCACTGGGTGTTTCGGGTCTTTTAACATTAGACACCCTCATCCAGGTGACCTAGCTGAGGTTGATCAGACCCCAGCTTGTGTCCCAGTAGCCATCACCCACAGATCAGCCCTCCGTAGCCATCTTGTGACTTTCTTCTACAGCTTCACAAACTGACTTAATGGCCCTCTTCTTAGCTTCTACTGCTAGACCTAGTTGGTTGAAGACTTTACAGAGTGAACGCCCTGCAAACCCTCTACAGCCCACCTCTATTGGGGCACAGTGGGTCTTCTAGCCCAGCACAATTCTAACATTTTTGGCTCTATACACCAACACAATCAATCTGAAATGAAATAAACAAGATGTGCTTTAACTGCAGAATGTCAGTCTTAATTTGAGGGTATTTACATCCAAATCAGGTGAACGGCGCTGGAATTAGGAACAGTTCGCATATGTGCCTCCCACTTGTTAAGGGACCAAAAGTAATTGGACAAAATAATAATCATAAATCAAACTTTTACTTTTTAATACTTGTTTGCAAATCATCTGCAGTCAATTACAGCCTAAAGACTGGATCGCATAGACATCACCAGACGCTGGGTTTCATTCCTAGTGGTGCTCTCTACCAGGCCTCTACAGCAACTGGTCCTGCTTGTTCTTGGCGCATTTTCCTTTCAGTTTTGTCTTCAGCAAGTAAAGTCCATGTTCAATCGGATTCAGTTCAGGCTTGACTTGGCCATTGTATAACATTCCACTTCTTTTCTTTCAAAAACTCTTTGGTTGCTTTTGCAGTATGTTTTGAGTCATTCTCCATCTGCTCAGTGAAGCGCCATCCAATGAGTTCTGAAGCATTTGGCTGAATGTGAGCAGAGAATATGAAACACTTCAGAATTCATCCTGCTTCTTTCGTCAGCAGTCACATCATCAATAAATACAAGAGAACCAGTTCCATTGACAGCCATACATGCCCACGCCATGACACTGCCACCATGCTTCACTGCTCAGGATCACTAGCAGTTTCTTTCCTTCTCCATACTCTTCTCATCCCATCACTTAGGTACAAGTTGATCTTGGTCTCATCTGTCCATAGGATGTTTTTCCAGCACTGTAAAGGCTTTTTAAGAACTCTAATCTGGCCTTCCTGTTTTTGAGGCTCACCAGTGGTTTACATCTTGTGGTGAACCCTCTGTATTTACTCTGGTGAAGTCTCCTCTTGATTCATGACTTTGACACACATACACCTACCTCCTGGAGAGTGTTCTTGATCTGGCCAACGTTTGTGAAGGGTGTTTTCTTCACAAGGGAAAGAAATCTTCAGTCGTCCACCACAGTTGTTTCTGTGGTCTTCTGGGTATTTTGGTGTTGCTGAGCTCACTGGTGTGCTCTTTCTTTTTTAAGATTGCTCCAAACTGTTGTTTTGGCTACGCCTAATGTTTTTGCTATCTCTCAGATATGTTTGTTTTGTTTTTTCAGCCTAATGATGGCTTGCTTGACTGATAGTGACAGCTTATTGGATCTCATCTTAAGAGTTGACAATAACAGATTCCAAATGCAAATATCACACTTGAAATGAACTCTGGGCCTTTTATCTGCTCATTGTAATAATTGGGATAATGAGAGAATAACACACACCTGGCCATGAAACAGCTTAGAAGCCAATTGTCCAATTACTTTTGGACCCTTAACAAGTGGGAGGGAGGCACATACTGCATGTAAACTATTATAATTCCTGCACCGTTCACCTGATTTTGATGTTACCCTCAAATTAAAGCTGACAGCCTGCAGTTAAAGCACATCTTGTTTGTTTTATTTCAGATCGATTGTGTTGGTGTATAGAGCCAAAAATGTTAGAATTGTGTCGATGTCCCAATATTTATAGACCTAACTGTATATATACTTAAATTCATAAACAGTTAATATTAATGTTAAGCTTACAATATACAAATCACAAAGTAACAATTTTTTTTAATGCCAGAGAGGTTTCTTTTTAGGCTCTCTATGAACAGATTTTTTAAAAGTTATTTATATTATATTAACGATCGGTTAATTATCATAAAAAGCAATTAAGCAATGATTGTAAGGCAAGGATCATGAAGAAGCACACAATTATAATTATTTTTAATATCTCATTTTAAAAGGTTAATGCACAGTAATCTGATTTTGGTAATGTCTAGAGGTTGATGTCTTGGGTGCATAATTGCTCTTTTTTTATATTATAACAGTAAAAACAGTAATAATATATCTGCAGATGGAAACACTACACATGATCATCTGTTTTTCAGAAAATCCATTTCTTAATATATTTGTGTCCTGTTTGCTGTTTTCCTTTACACAATATATCTGATAATCATATATACGTGCTTTTGATTGACTGCAAACAAACTTAAAAAAAAAAAAAAGACAAACAATTTCCAAACCTACTGTGCAAGACACAATATTACCATTCTTGATGAGAGTAACAATGGTAATGGTGATGCTGGAGTGATCGTACCAACACCTACAGACAAAAACCACCATACAAACGGGATAAACTAGCAGAAATGTCATGGAAAGACTGGAGATATGAAGTTGACACCCACCGAAATAGCCACAGCCTTCAAGGAAGCTTTTTGTGAGGAAGATCAGGATTACAGCAACAAATGTAACAAAAAAATAAAAAGGAAAACAAAACAATACAAAAGTTGACCTCCTTCATTTGAGTTTGTTTAAATCCTCTTGCTCCTTCACACAAACAATGCGCCTGTGAATAAGAAAATTAGTTCTGTCTCCACAGCTCTGTGTGGATCTCGTCATCTACAACAGTTTTTCTATCCTCCACAGTTTGATCCTCAAGAGTTCAGATGGTTCGCCTGTATGGCCGAAGCCTCCACAGTGATGCAGAGGTCTTTGTGAGGTGAGATGTCAGACACGCTGACAGTTTTGTACTGCACGTCTGCTGCAGGTACTGGTTTGTACTGGTTCATGTCATACACACACGGCACACCGACCGGTTGGATGAAAACATCACTCCTTTCAATTCTGCTCTGTCCGTCTCCTTCTGAACTGCTTCCTCCAGCTCGTCCGGGACTGTGACTATGCTGGTTTGATCCAGGTGGAGATGGAAGCATATCCGGAGCGTGTTTATGCATGTGCTTCATCAGATACGTCTCCTGCAGGCAGAGAAATACACACATGAGAATCATTTTGAGAATGGGTTGGGAATGCTGTGAGATCAAGTGCTGATGATTGTACCGAGGTATATGTGCGGTGGCATAAACCACAGGAGTACAGCTTAGCATGCTTAACCGTGTGAGTGGATAGATGAATATCCAGGCCTGCTGCGTCTACATATCCTCGATTACAGTGGTGACACTTGTATGGTTTGTCCTTGTTGTGCTGACGCCGATGGGACTGTAAAAGATTGAGAAAAATGGAGTGAGAGTTTACTCAAAAACAAAAAAGAATTTGTCATCATTTAATCACACTGTTGTTGTTGTTGTTTTTTCCAAAGCTGTTAAAAGCAGAGTCTGTCAAAAGCAATGAAACTGGATGGGGAACAGGGGTTGTCAAGCTTTATAAAAGCATCATAAAACAATCCAGCGTTGTTTTATGTTCTGAAAGTGTACAATAACTTCGAACAGACAGAAATTTAAAGAGACAGTTCACCTAAAACTGAAAATTCTGTCGTCATTTGTTCATTATTCACTTGTCATGAACCCGTTTGAGTTTCTTTCTTCTGGTGAGCACAAAAGAAGATATTTGGCAAAATGTTGGAACTATTGACTTTTATAGTATTTCAAGAGTTCAAACTTAGCTGATGATTGATAATAAAGTTTGTTTGGCATGCTGTTCCGGGAGAGAGCCCTGAGCTTATGGCCCGTTTCCACTGAGTGGTACGGTACGCTTTTATAACCGTTTCCACTGTCAAAAGGTACCTAAAAGCGAATTGTACCATACCCTTTGCAAAGGCTACCTAGCATAGCAAAAATATACCAAAAGGTGGAGCTAGATGCACAACTGAACGCTATTGGTTTACAGAGATACATCACTCGCTCTTGGACAAGCATAATATATACATATAATAACCATAGACTGTAAAAGATATGGACATAGTATCCGTGATGTCACCCATAGGTTTCTGAACATTGCAAAAGAAGCCACAAGTAGGCGCGGCCAACCGTCGCCATTTTGTTAACGCGTCATCGCACCAAACGCGGGATACCAAACAAGGGCAAAGAGACGGAGAGTAAGCGGAGCTACAGACGCATGCTGGATTCTCTGCATTTTGCTTAGACCTGGCCTACACTGGCTTTTTCCTTTGGGAGAACGCTTAATACTTCATTACCTATGACTTGTTTGTGTTCTGACCACACATGCTTGGTTGTACACTATATCAATAAAGTGTTTAGACTTTTAAAAACACTGTTGTAACACCTTAGCCACTAAACATTGTTCTTATGACGTTTTTCTACAGGAGGAAAACGCGATTTACTATCAAACACTTCAAATATAGTCTGTGTTAGTAAATGCAAGGCTGTTTATAAAATCCAGCACTAACACTGTATGACAACGCTTCAAATGACTGTTCTAGAGCCTACAGCTATTAAATCTGTCAGATTCTGGAGTGCATTACAGGTCTAAAGAACATTATAAATGAATAAATAAAATCAAACAAATATATTTATAGACATGGTATATAAGTATATAATTTCACTCACCTGGGAAATGGAGGCAACTTGAATGGTTTGTAAGCACAATTAAGTGCACACAGCATGCCATATCATCTGATAATTGCAGGAAATAATTCCAAAAGGCAAATGACTGTGTAAAGAAGCATTAACCAAAACAAAAACACAATGTCTATGCCGAGCTCTGGCTAATTAGCCAGAATCAGCTGAGGTGACGAGACAGCAGCAGCTAGACCTAGCTGTCACTTAAGTGGCCACGCCCTTAATTATGCAGACTTAATATAACTTAATAAAAACGAAACGAATGAGTTATAAAAAAATTCACCCCCCTCACAGTTGTCATGAAGGGTAATCATAGCTATATGCACCAAAGTCATTTTTTGTACCAGGCTGTAAACATGTTTTTATCAGCTGTAAAAATGGGCAATTTACCAATGCAGAAAGAAAGTACTTGGACTTCCTGGAGCCAGCCCCCCAAGGCGAGTCAATGAATTGCAGTTTTAGTTACTTCCGTATTGGCTTCCCAAGGGAGAGCGGGAGGTTGCCGCTTGATAATAATGAGCCATGATCGACCCAAGCTCAAATAAACCTTGTTGTTGTCTTGATGAACAGCCAGAAAGCCAAGTAGAAGAGCAGAATCTACCCTGTGCCCTGTACTTTTTCTAAAGAAGGAGCGGTTTCGTTTTCTTGAAAGAGCTAGCGTCCGAGTCTATATTTGAAATCACCTTTTGCACTATTATGAACTCGGAATGACGGAATTACTCTCTAACAAGAGGTTACACGTGCTGGTGAAGATTAAAGATACAGATGAGAGATTTGCACTGACTGGGCTATATGTTGCGTGTTGTTTGAACCCCAATAAGGACAAAATCTATGCTGCGTGTAGTTTTACTGTAATTGGTAACATCAGAGACTGTAAGGGGCTGTGTGTGTTCACATATGTTCATTTATTTACTTATTTATTTTATGTAATTGCAGATGTTACAGTAGGCTATTTGGCATTGATCTGCTGTTATAATCAAATCATGTTCATAAAAAGGTTAGTAATGAACATTTATACACAAGTATTTATGTGTATGAAGCATCTGTTTTGTGAGAAGCGCTTCTTATATGACGTGAATGACCCATACAGCTGTACTGTAGACATTTTCTTTAGCAAGAATGACGTTGACTGAAACTTTCGGTTGTACACCACTCACACCAAAAGAGTACCATTGTACCCTTTTACCAGTGGAAACACAAGCCTGATAAAGGTGACCCGTACCGACCCTTACCGTACCAATCTGTGGAAACGAGCCATTTTAAGATCCTCAAGCCCTGGGTCCCTCCCGTTAGCAGGGCGAGAGGGGAGTTTGAGCTCAGATAAATCTCGATGAACTCCCCCAACTTATTTCTGACTAATGACAGATATAGGGATGCCTGAGGAGAGAAATACAGCTTGCTAAAAGCTTGGTTGGTTCTCAATATGCGTTCTGCAGCGGTCTTGCATACTCGTGTTACGTCATCATCAGCTGCCAAAGTTCAGTTCCAATACTCAAGACCGCAAGTACAGAGGACGCATGAAACTTCCCAGATGTGTTCTTGATATCGAGGACGCAACGATGCAGACTTAGCACCGATCTCGCTCTAGAAGTCCCAGAAGTCATTGCGACTGGAGGTGGGAAGGTCAGTATTTTATTTAGATTTATTATTAAAGTTCAGAGATATCACTTATTTACCTCAGAAGTTTTTCTAAATGAAACGGTGAATATAAACATTACCATGGACATCTTAATAAAGGAATAAACATATTAAGAGTGTTTGTTTGCTGAAATTCATAATAAAATCTGTTTTATTTATATTGTGCAACATATATTTATAATGTTTTTATGCAGTTTTTTTTTTGAAAAGGGGAAAAACAATAAATCGTTATGAATGCTGTGATGTTTAAATAATTATCCATTTAAAACACGTGAAGGTCATGTGACCATCAGGAAGAACGCAGCATCTCATTTCCCACAGGACGCGTTCTCTGTTCTTGTGGTCTCCCGAGTTCGTTCTTCCGAGGACACCTGGCAAGACCGGTCTCCACAAGAACGCAAGTCCGTTCTCTGCGTTCTTGGAATTGAGAAACAGCCCTTGTCTATGATGCCGATTTGGTATGTTCAACTTACTTATGTTGCATGTTTTTTGGACTGTGGGAGGAAACCAGAGAACCCAGGTAAAACCCATGTGAGCAAGGGGGACTTAGTTTAGTAGGGACTTTAGCCAGAGACATTCTTGCTGTGAGGCAACAGTGTTAATCACTGGGTCGCTGTGTCGTCCGTCTAGAAAGATTTTGTGTGGGCCTACTTATAGGTATAGTTCACACCGAAAATTGACATTTACACACACTAAAGTGGTTCCAAACCTTTATGAGTTTCTTTATTCTGTTTAAAACTAAAGAAAATATTTTGAAAAATGCCAAAAAATGGTAACCACTGACTTTCTAGTAAGAAAAAATGTAATATTATGAAAGTCAGTGGTTCCAGGTTAAGTAATTAAGTAATGTTCATTTACATAGTGCATGTATTGTGCATGGCCGTACAACCAAAGCGATTTATAATCATGAGCTTAAAGTAAACGACACCAGTGCGATCACCATACACCATCTATAGGTAGAGGGGAGAGATAGTGACAGAAACAATTCAGCGGATGGTAATGATTAGGAAGCCATGTAAGTAGGCCCACACGGAATCTGCGCGCGTAGTATTTTTAGCCCATCATTGAGTCTATGTATTTACTTGTGTAAATGTGTGTAAATTTAGATTTATTCAGTTTTGAAATTTTTTTTTGTAATATTATTGTGATATAATAATAATATTAAAATGTTCATATGATTTATTTACAATACAGTTTGTAAAGTAATATTTTCTGTCTTTTAGTAGTTATATTATGTGAGAGACTTGCTTTGTTTACCTAATAAGTGGATCTAATAGGATTTGCATTGTAAACATTAAATAAAAGTTTTTTTTTTTTTTTTAAAGTTTTTAGTTATGATGCTCCTTAAATTATTTCACATAATTCCATAGATTTCCCCCCCACTTACAACAGCTACCTAGTAGCTACCTAGTTTTTCCAAAGAGGTTTCCCATCCAGGAACCAACCAGACTTAGCCCTGCTTGCAATGAGCAACCGTTCTTGTCCTGCAGGGTGATGTGGTTGTGGATTTGTTCAAAATATCTTCTTTTGTGTTCAACAGACAAATGTTCGAATTTTATAAAGGCTGAGTAAATGATAACAGAATTTTCAATTATGGCTGAACTATACCATTAATCATTTTTTAAAAAATGCATAAATAATCTACATTAGGGCTGCACGATATTCGAAGAATCTAACATTGTGATTTTTTTTATTCTGTGATATACTGTATATTGTGATATGAATACAATTTCACTAGATTTGATTTACACAATTCACACAATTTTCACACAATTTGGAAAGAATTTGAAATTTAAATTGATTGGGTTGATTCTGTAGGGGAGTGCATGCTTAAAATATAAGAAACAAGCATAGTCAAGCAATTCAATAAAAAAAGATACAAATGATATAAACAGCATTCTAGTCTAACTGTATTCAGGTATACAATACTTGAGTGAATCAAATGTAAAATAATACTGCATAGTCTTCGTTTTATAAACAATTCAATAGAATTTATCGATATTAATCACAAACACTTGTGAAATGATAAATTACAATCCAAACTCAACACTGCGTATACTCGCGACGTGACTACCGTGAATGTTTACATTGCGATATCGAAGCTGAAATGATATATCGGCAGCCCTAATCTACATTTTAGATTTAAACAGAGAAACCAAATATAATACTGACCTGCAAATTAGAGAGCTGAGTGAAAGACTTTTCACAACCCATGTGTGTACATTTGTATGGCCTGTCTCCTGTGTGAATCCTAAAGAGGCACAAAATTGAAGTCGAGAGGTAAGAAATGAACGGCAAAACAAACTGAGCCTTTATGGTGATAAAAGCTATGTAAGCACGCATGACATGAAAAGAAAACATATCCAGCGAGTTACCTGTGGTGTTGCTGTAAGTGACTGAGCTGTCTGAAGGTCTTCTCGCAGTAGTTACAGGTGTACGGTTTCACTCCAGTGTGTATTCGCACATGCTGAGCAAGGTAGCTTGAGTTGGCAAATGATTTCGTGCAGTGAGGACACTTATGAGGTTTGGATTCTGTGTGGTTTCTGTAAAGGAGGAAAGACAAACATTCTTACCCGAGGGCTCACTCAATAATTTACAGACACTACAAATATTAGACTTGACAATATTTCTGATTTCTACACTCGCTCTTGCTGACCTTTCTTAGGTGGGCCCTATCAGTACTGTCAATGGTTGTCAAAAGTGCACGGTGCATTTCGAAGACACATTTGAAAGCGGTGCGGTGAGTGTTTGAATGAGGTCACAGTAAGGGCAGATCCATTTCTCAAGAAAACATTTGCACTAAATCCTCACAGGGACCCGGTGGGCTGCAGAGCCCAATCTCAGGTCCAAGTGTGATCAGGAGTGGATGAAACCTTTAGGTGACCTCTATTTCAGAGCCGAGCAGAACCTCGTAAAACTTCTGCACAGTTATGGGACAATAATGTAGAGTCAGAGAGAACTGGCTGTTCAATGACAGCTGCAATTTCGGTTCAATCCTTTAGTCAGTGTGTGTGTGTGTGTGTGTGTGTGTGTGTGTGTGTGTGTGTGTGCGCGCGCGCACAAGTATGTAAGACCCCAGTGTGGTGTAAAAGTTTAAGTAGTCTGCAGTAATAAAACAGTGGGCCAGAGGAGAAATAAATTATATAAATAGAGAAGGACATGAAAGGGAAATGAAGAAAAACATAATACATACAAAAAATATCTTTCATTCTTTAGCAAAAAAAAACAAAACAAAAAACTAAGAACTTTTCTTTTAGCGTTTTTTTCCTTCAGTCTATCAATAAGACTTTTAAATGGACCCTTATATACAACATATAAACATTCTGAAAGACTCCTACAATAAGTAAAAAGATAATCAATAAATAAAAAACTCACTAAAATGTACATTGGAGCATCACCACTATTCTCATTGTGTGAAGTGTTTCATTCAAGCATGTGGTCTCTCTAAACTAGGGTTACAGATTATATGGTCACATTTTGCAACCTCTTTTTTTCTTGCTGGCATGAGTTAGTTGGCATGTAGATGCAATGTAACTTAAATTCAACAAACGGACCATCAAAATAAAGTGTGACCAATAATACTAATGAGAACAAGTAGCTAAATAAATAGCACAGGATCTCATCAGGTTTGATAAGGACTCAGTCTGACCAAAATTGTACTAACATTCCAGTGGCACCATTTATTTTAGCCATATTTGCTGCATTTAAACTCTAAACAACAGCTAAAACTTTTTTATAAATAGAGAAAGACATAAAAGGGAAATTAAGGGAAAATTACATTAAATAAAATTAATTTCATTCTTTAGCAAAAAAAAAGTCTTATCAATGAGACGTTTACATTGACCCTTATATACAATTTTAAAGATTCTAAAAGACTCCTACAATCAGTAAATAAATAAATAAATAAATAAATGTACATTGGAGCATCACCACTATTCTCATTGTGTGAAGCATTTTATTCAAGCAAGTGGTCTCTCTAAACTAGGGTTACAGACTGAAATTGGATTCTACAAGTCTTTAGTTAGAAATGCATCACCATTTACAATAAGGCCACTCAAACCATATAAGAGAAAATAATAATAATAATAATAATAATGAAAATAAGTAGCTAAATAAATAGCTCAGGATCTCATCAGATTTGATAAGGACTCAAAGTCTGACCAAAATTGTACTGAAATTCCAGTGGCACCGTGTATTTTAGCCGCATTTGCTGCATTTAAACTCTAAACAACATCTAAAACTTATTAGATGTCATGCTGGCACCATTACAAATATTTATAACAATTAATAATAGTTGTTCTGTCCCATATGCAAAAAGTTTACACAAAAAATGCCACATAGCAAAAAAGGGCTCTACTGGCAAACCCCAACCATTTATCAGATCAGCTCAGAAGACAGCAGTGTGAGTTTACAACGTCCGCTCTCTCACTTTTGTAAACAAAACCAAGTGCATTTTGTGCCCACAAAATGACACCCACATCATCAAGCGACGATACACTCATATGCATACTTCACTGTACGTGCTCAGAGCAATTTGCCAAGGCTTTAAATAATCAGCCTGATCTCACAAGGAACTGTAACTATTTTACATTTTGTCAGTTTAGTGGCTAATTCGTACGAAAAATCTGTTGTACAAAAATGGACCTTTTTTTTTTTTTTTTAAATGGCACCAAACCCACCCCCTAGACCCAACTGTCATTGGGATATGACTAACTAAATTCATGAAAGATCGTACAAATTAGCCTATAAATTGAAAAGTTACAAATTGCTGTAAGATAGCGCTGGAAAATCAGGTAATAATATTGGAATTAAGATTTATTTTGTTGCACAGAGTGATCATTTTACTTCACAAGACCTCATCATCAGGAGCCGCTTGTAGTAATTATGATTTGTTTTCAATATGTTTTTCTAAATCTCAGAGTGATGGCACACGCGGACTTCCTTTATATGGATACCAGAGGACAACGGTTTTAGCTAAAAATCTTCTTTACTGTCTACTTGAGATGAAAAATAGATCTTGGTTCCTGATATAAGCCTACATTCTGGATGTCCTAAGGGTAAATTAAGTAGAGTAAATGAACAGTTTTTAGGTGGAGTATGCCTTTAAAGCTGAATACATCAGACATTGGTTGACAGTCAAAAGAGACAATGCTCTCAGGTAGCCAATGAACACCACAGACTGGCATTATGCCAATTTCTGACAAAACTATGTAGGTTCTTGTAGAAAGTAAGGCTAGAATTGTTTATGACTTCAAAAGTAATTATTTCTTTCGAGACAATAGCTTCATTAAGCATGTACTTTGATCTTTAAAACACTCCAGTCCTTTTACTTCATAGCTACAATCATGCTACATGAAAGATAATAACTGAAAAAAGCATAAAAAGGACACTTTAATGTGAAATCCTTCGACTATATGTGGTGACATCAGCAACTGCTGAGTTACCTATTATAAAGACTGCAGTATATAATTACGAAGTCCATTACATACAAACTCACATATATGCAAACCATAATGAAAGCATGTTGCTATAGCAACAAGCAGAGGAAGATGAGGCTCTGTTGTCAACCTTTCCAATGTGACCGTGGATGTCTCAGGACACTTTCTGCACTCAAAAACTGACAGACAGAGGAGCACAACTGAAAGAGGAATGCAGAGGTCACAGGAAACACTTTAACCGCCCAGGCATTCTGACAGTTAGCTATGAAGTAAGCTGGGCTAAAAATACTGTCAGCCACCGCTTTCCAAATAGAAAAAAAGTTACTGACTTGCTAGCATTAGGCATTTGAGAAAAAAAATTTGTTCTCACTTGTGGTGAACAACATTGTTACACATTATAATGGTCCTAGTCTAGTTTATTTACACTTTTCTACAAAAGGTTTTGGTTTTCAAAACAGGGTTAAAACAAAACCTAGGCAGTAATTACTGGAATTATTTATGTAATAAATTAACATGTTTACTTTAGAATGATATTTACAGTAATGTGACAGTACTTTACAATAAAACCAAAATTTATCTGAAAATGTTTCTCTTTGTACTACGTTTATGCTCGATTCACACGGGGCTTCAGCGTCAATGCTTGGAGGGTATGTATGAAGTTGGGGCTGAGTGTCAGCCAATGAAATTAGTCCGCAATCAGCTACTGTCTGCCTAAAGCAATCTGTTTGGCTGCACTTAAGTTGCCGCTTGAAAAGTTGAGAAATTCATAACTTCTGCAGCGAGCAACGCCGCTGAAGCAGCGCTGACGGATCCACAATTCAGTTCGGCAATGTGTGACGTCACACATTTAAAGTGAACGGGATGCGTTGATGCTGATGCCCCATGTGAATGGGGCGTTATAGTTTTCCCAGGCTGTGAATATCAGGTAATGCAATTGTAATAATAAAGCTAATAAATATCAATGGTAATGAGCATAAAGGTATAAAATAAAATTAATTTACTTAGAATTATATTTAATATGACAGTATTTTACAAACAAACCAAAATTGATGTAAAATGTTTCTCTTTATATTACATTCATAACATAACATAAAAAAAAATGTAAAAACAACAAAAAAAAGGATCCATATAGAGAGCTATAAAAAAGGCTAACCCCTTCTCAATTTCTTTAAATTTGCTGATTTTTTGGAATGGGTTTGAATAAACCATTAACATTTGTATTCTTCAGAAATTTTACTAAACAGTTTACAATAAAGAAAAAATATATAAATCCAGAGAAAGTGGTCTCTTAAGTTAATTGAAAGTAGTCTATGTCAATAATAAAGCTATCATATTATTAAAAGTATTAATATAATTTTAACACTACATTTTTAACTATTTATTGGTATACAGCAATATATTTTGGTTGTGTACAGAGTGCAGACTGTCATGATTGACCAGAATTTGAATAGATGCAACATTTTGTGGTATCGGAGTAATGAAAACATTCTCTTACCAACATGCAGAGTCTCTTCTTTAACATGTTGGATGCTGTTTGAATTATGATTTCATATATTTTTCCTGTTACGGTACAATATACACTACCTGACAAAAGTCTTGTCGCCTATCCAAGTTTTAGGAACAACAAATAATAACTTGACTTCTAGTTGATCATTTGGTATCAACAGTGGCTTATATGAAAGGCAAAGGCCTCTAGATTACGATTATTTTACCAAAACAAAATATGATCATGCCTTGATTTTTAATGATTTAATTAGAACAGTAAGGTCTGACTGGAATGGCAAAGACGTGTTCTTGCATGTCTCCCAGAGTTCATCAAGATCATCTTCAATGCCTCCTCCTTTATCTTACCCCAGACATGCTCAATAATGTTCATGTCTGGTGACCGGGCTGGTCAACCCTGGAGCACCTTGACCTTCTTGCTTCAGGAGCTGTAATGTGGAGGCTGAAGTATGAGAAGGAGCGCTATCCTGCTAAAGAATTTGCCCTCTCCTGTGGTTTGTAATGTAATGGGCAGCACAAATTTCTTGATACCTCAGGCTGTTGATGTTGCCATCCACTTCGCAGATCTTTCGCATGTCCTCATACTGAATGTAGCCCCAAATCATGATTTTTCCTTCACCAAAACTTGACTGATTTCTGTGAGAATCTTGGGTCCATGCAGGTTCCAACAGGTCTTCTGGAGTATTTGATGATTGGGATGCAGCTCAACAGATGGAAAAATCTACCCTCTGCCACTTTTCCAAATGATCAACTAGAAGTCAAGTTATTATTTGTTGCTCTCACAACTGGGATTGACGACAAGACTTTTGTCAGGTAGTGTAGTATATGATTTGCTCTGTATCATAAAGCTAAGAAACACAGGCAACCTCAAGATTTACTCGCAGCTATATAAAAAGCCATCACACACACACTCTCCATCACCCGCCTGCTTTGCCACAGACACTCCACACACACAAACACACACACAACAGAGGTGCGGTGCTGAGTACCGTGTGTGCTGCTGTAAGTGACTGAGCTGTCTGAAAGCCTTCTGGCAGTAGGAGCAGGTGTAGGGCTTGGCACCGCTGTGGATGCGGATGTGCTGGGCCAGGTAGCTGGTGTTAGCGAAGGATTTGGAGCAGTGCGGACACTGGTGAGCTTTCACCTCCGTGTGTGACTTGGAGTGCAGCTGCATGTCTGACTTACTGCAGAACGTCAACCCACACATCCGGCACCTACAGACAGAAAAACACACACAAACACACACACACCAAAGGGGACGACAAAGGGATGAGAGAGGAGGAAAACATGGGAGAGGACAAAGTACGAATGAAAACAGGACAAAGAGAAAAGGAAAGTTACAAGCCTGATCCGTCAATAGTGAAAGGAGAAACGTGAGACGTGACAAACGGGCGAGAAAGAGACACAACACAAGCTGGAGGGTGAGAGAGAGAGAGACGCGGGTGGGAAATCGTAGACTCTGGCTTTAGAAAAAGTAAGACGAGAGGCCAGAAACGCGAGTGCAGATGCCGAGTGTGTGAGGAGTGTGTGTGAGTTTGTGTGTGTGTGTAGCTGAGGCTGCACATGCTGCCGAGCAGAATAACACACAGTTTCTACTAAAGCACTGCATACAAGCAGGAGACGCTTTGTGTGTGTGTGTGTGTGTGTGTGTGTGTGTGTGTGTGTGTGTGTGT
>CAIGQZ010033112.1:6993594-7003889 GCA_903798205.1 Danio tinwini
TGTGTGTGTGTGTGTGTGTGTGTGTGTGTGTGTGTGTGTGTGTGTGTTTGTTTGTTGGCCAGGAGGGCCATGCATGGCTGCAGTATGAAGATAAAGAGTGGCTCAGGAATCCCTGCCTCTGTCTTTGCCTCTTCTAATAGCTTGTAAGAAACACACACTGAGTGCATGCGGAGTCGATGTTCATCTGCAAAGCCAAACCTGTATGTTTTGCCACCTTCTTTCCCAGCATGCCCTTCTTCTGGGGAGAGACTGTAAGGGTGTGTCGAATGATGCTGCAGGGAAACAAACAAATCTGTTATAAAGTGTTCTATAAATGCAAGACTATGTCCACATGAAGCCAGAGCTTTCCCTGTAGGAGCTTTTATTTCCCTCCTACTAAAAGTTATTAAATGTACATGCAGTTTTGTCTCAAAAAACATCTGCAAACATTGAAGGAATGTTTGATGATTTTAACTTCATCATATGCATTAATAGACTAATCCTTGCATTAATAGTTTAATTCTGTTTTTAACGAATTACATAAGCATATGCTGTGTTTAACCTCAAATAACCTTATGTGCTTAACCTCAAATAATTTTGCTCAATAACAGTTGTGCCTTTGTGTGACTGATAACCGAGAAGTTAACTCCTCTGTACTTGTTATCAAGAAAATGTTACATCTCTTCCTTCAGACTGTGCTCATTTACAGGAACAATCACAGACGGAAGAGGCTCAAGCTCACTCTCTTGCAGGCTCTGTTATGTGTATGCTTAAATTTTTCTGTGCAGATTTGCTGTTCTGCCTAACAACTGATGATTGAACCGATGATTGAACTGATCTGGATGGAGGATCTTTCTTACTGAAGCGCTTCTGGGCGGGGCCGAAGAGAAATCGGCGATATATACTTGGGTGCGAGGGTTAGAGAGGATTGTGGAATGCCCACAGGTAAATCTCATACTGTAAAGGGTTTATTCTGCAGCCCAGAGCACTCTGTATGCTTTATCCGTTTGCTTCATTAAATTAATTTAAACTTTTTTAAAGCCTTTGACTGATCTTTGAACCTGGGGGACTAGGGGAAAGTCCAACAACATAAACAAAACCACTGAAACGAAGTACAAATAATGCAGTATACATGACATAGCAGTATTTGGCGCTGTAATTTACACAAAGACATCATCGTTTTTCTGAGATGTTTTTCAGCATTTATACACAAGCAAGATTCAGCGATGAATCGTGTTTCCGTGAGAACAAGTGTGCCAATCTTATTGTTCGACCAGTTTTATAACACTGCGCATCAAAAAACAAACAAACAAATAAATCTAAGATGTTTTTTTTAAATGATGCTTTTACACATGACATTCTGCACATCTGTGCATGCTCATCTGATGTCCTTTGTTTAGTCACAAGGTGTTAAATGTTGGTGAAAAAAAGTCTGCTAAAAATTGTCAGTGTGCACAGATTTAAAATGAAGAATACAATTAAGCAAGTGCACAAACCTTGTGCACATTTAGTTTGTCTTGGTTTTTCTTGCTGTTATGATGTAATGGTGTTTGACTAATGCCAGGTTTTGAGAAATCGCTGACAAATGCCTGAAATGCCTCGTTCATGTGAGTAACAATCACACAGTGTGAACTATCAAAGACGCGATCTGTGAGAATCGCCGATGAGTTGCTGACACCCATGAGACATTTGGCATGCTAAACATCTGGACCTGTCTGCGATTCAAAATCATAGCATGTGCAATGTGTTCTGATTGAAAATAATATTGGCGATTACCTACAGCCAATGAGAAAGCAGCATCCACTAGTATGGGTATCTGCAGGCCAGCGCAAGAATGAGGGAAAAGTTAAAAGTGCTTCTTTTCAGTCCAGTTGGACCCAAGAATTGGAGGAAAAACTAGAGTAAATTTGGCAGGAGCACTCGTGTCTGTTTGACATGTCATCTGAGCAAAACCGAAAGAGCTAATTCCTTTTAAAACCAGGTAAGCAAAATAAGTACATTTCTACCCCACTAAAGGTTTCTTTCTTTTATGTAGTTAATAACTAAAGATATATACTACAAGACCTTGCGTTGTTTCCATGTAACTTCTCGCTTGTTTTTGTTTGTGAGAAGTAGTTTGTGGACGGAGACAAAGTTGTCGGTGATTCTTCCTATTGTGAAAACCCCTGTCGCCGATTCATTTTTCAGTGTAAACACGGCAGTGACTGAATGCTACCCCAGATAGTTATGCAGTGTGAAAACATCTGTGATGCAACTACTCTGAAAATCGTGCAGTCTGAACTCGGCATAAGGTCAACATATGGATGAAGACATCATCGTATTACAAAATATATGGCTTGGCTCTTCACATAAAAAGCCAAGGATGTCCTTTCAGATTTGTTCACTTTAGGGTCAGTAGGATTTTTAAATGTTTTTAAAATAAGCTTCTCCTGCTCAACAAGGCTGCATTTCTTTAATCAAAAATACAGTACAAATTGTAAAATTAATATTAAAAGTAATAACAGTTCAAAAGTAGTTTATAATTTAATTGAATTATTTATTCCAGTGATTTTTAAGATGAATTTTCAGCTTCATTACTGCAGTTTTTAGTCACATGATCTTTCAGAAATCACTGTAATATGAATTATTTTTGTTATTATCATTAATAATAATATTATTATTAATAGTAATAGTAATAAAAACAATAATGACTGGAGTAATAATTTCATTTGAAACTACATAAGATAAGTACAAAAAAAATTAATAAATACGTATTTAACAATACAATTTTTTTTTATAAATGCCGCCTTGATGAACAGAATATTTCTATTAAAATTAATAAATAAAATGAATCATTTAAAAATAAAAAACTGACCCCAAACTTTTGACAGGTAGTGTATGTCCACAAGGTATAAAAGTTCTTTAAAATAACTGTCTGTATACCAAAAAAAAAGATTTTTTTTGCAAGAAATTATTACATAAATTCAGCAAGGAGCACACATTAAATTAGTATCAGAAAAACAGGCATTGGTTTAGCAGTGTATTGCAATCAAATTAATGCTGCCTTTCCAAAACAATCCTAAAACGTCTAATCAACCCCAAACTTGTGCTCATTTATCTGTGGCTGAGTTAATGTCTTTTTTGCAGACAATGTAATTTAAAATATTTTTTTCTGTTGCATGGTTGCCATACCTGTCCTGAGAGACCCAAAATCAAAGGATCTGTCCCAGTAGGAGAGCCAACTAGCGGGAGTGTTTCTTTCTTCTTTCTGCCCCGTTTCGAAGGTAATGGGATAATGACCGGTGAGCAGGGCAAGGAGTCATTTTTCTTGTCTAAACGAGATGAGAAAAAAATGCTTTAATTATGTGACACAAAAGGCAGTTTTAGCCTCCAAATCTAATCAGAAAATGTTCTATTCCAGTTCGTTGTTTCATAAGACAGATTATTTAAACATATATTAAAAACCTAAGCCATTACTAACAGGCTAAATAACACACAATGTATAAATAGACAAATATGGTGCAACATACATAGAAAATTTTTCTTCTCTAGAGTCTCTCTCTGGAGTTTCTAGATTTCTCTAGTCAATCAAACAGCTGTGGTCACTGAATGAGTTGCCGGAGGTATAAGTAACACTATGTGACATTTTGTTTACAAGTTGTCATGCCACATCATACAGAATAAAATGAATTTATTGTCTAAATATTAAACAGAATTTGAAAAATGACTCTGAAAGAAAAAAACTAAAAGGAACACAAAGCTGCCAGCAATTACGAATGGGAGGAGTGGTATAAATAATGCCTATGTAGAGTCATTCACACATCACCTGAAATGACATTCAATATAATTGGTCTTTGAATTTAAATCAATTTGTTAAAAACTTTGCTAAAACTAATTGTGTAGGTTCAGCATGTGTGCAGAGTTTAAAACAATGCTACATATGTGTACCAAACTGAAAGACGCATACCAAAAACTTTATGTACAAATACTCCTAACATAACAAAAACATTATGTGTAATCATATAGTAAAAACAATTTAACCATGTGCATGCCTATGCTGATGTAAAACCAGGTGCATTACCTGTCTGGACTGTTATCATGGACGGGTGTCCAGGAATTAGAGACTGAGCCGAAGACACCGGAGACACCAGGGTGACCAAACCCGCTAGAAAGAGTGAGGAAGTGATAGAAGACTTATGAAAGTGAAAAGAGTGCAAACAGTGCAACCAAGCCCCCGTTTACACGAATACATTTTAGTTTTAAAATGGCATTTTAGAATGAAAACACACTAGTGTTTCATCTAGCATTTCTGAAAAGCTCTCCATCCACACTACACCGCTGAAAACGCACATTACGTGACCATATTCTGGAGTCTGAGCTCCAGGCAGTCAGCGGGAGCTCTGAGCAAACCTGCCCGGCTGAGAGCAGCCGAACGTGGGCCAGTCCATTCCAAATCTGCCACTGGATCTCATCTCTCTGTAGTTGTTAAACGCGATGTATAATTCATCTTGTGTAGTAGACCTATATCTAACGAGTGAGTCTTTTGAATCTATTAGCCAACTTGTTCCCAGGTAACGTGTTTTGGCTGAGAGCAAAGATATATACCTATTTATGTGACCATGTACACAGATTCCATACGTTTGACTTTTTGCTTGCCTTTATTTCCTAGAATGTATAAACTTTTGGTACTTTATACTTTTATAATTATAATTGATTATTAAAATTATAGCTTACTGATTATTATATTTCGCAAAAGAGACAGCTATTTTGTATTTCACCATGCATTTTCTCTGATAATCTTTATTGTGTGCATATAGCTTGACATTAAGCACATATTGGCAAAACCGCACAGTGAGCCTAATGTTTCATTTTCAATGAAAATGAAAGGAGGCTGTTATTAGGCTCTGTTTTGTTATAAATTTGCATACAGTGAAAATGTCAGTGATATAAATATGTACATGATGCCCTAACGTGACATAAAGCAATGCTTCTTTTAATATACAAATTAAAAGAGACATTGCTTTATGTCATGTTTTCATTTTATTGTTAAGCCAGGGTGAATGTCCTTAAAAGTAGCCTACACAGCCATTACATTTGAAGATTTACCCGTGTCCTCACGCAGGCGGGAGTTTGTAATAAACGTGCGAAGTCTGAACTTACAAGGAAAGGATGCAAGTCTAAATTTTGTGTACTTGATATTGAGAAATAGCTCTAATCAGGTAGCGCGAATGTCGGCAGCCAACCCTCTGTTTTCTGATGTCTCCATTTCCCCCATCCACACTGAGACAGTGCAGCAGCGTTTTGAAAACAAAAACGGCCTCATCAGCATTGTCAAAACACTCAGTTTTCGGGGGTTCGAAAACTCCAGGGTAGTGTGGATGGATGGCGTAACTGTAGCAAAACTTATGCTTTTTAAAACTAAAATGTATTAGTGTAAACGCGGCCGAAGTAGATAAAACCCTGTGACAGTGAGTTAATTATCATAAACACACACATACAGTACCTGCCGTCATGATGCCAGAAGGTGGTACCGGCACAACTGTGATACTGTGTGAGGAATGTGATGGTTGCACATGCTCCTGTTTTAGTGTTCTTGATGTCGGTGCTTCCATGGGACCCCCAGCGACCGCCACCACTGCTGTGGGGGGATAGTGGGCGGGGCCATGTGGGTATGTGGGGCTTTTGTCATGACCAAGCTGCTCCTTTACTTTATTAAGAAACACAGCATTCTCAATCTGAAAGCCAAGCACACCAAACTGAGTTAGATAAGCATGGCCATATAAAACGCATTATTTTTAAAAACAAAGAAATAATATAAATATAATTATATTATTTATTATTTAATTTGATTAAATAATATGCTAATTTATTATATAATATGCTAATTTACTATATAATATGCTAATTAGCTTTTTAAAATAATTTGCTACATTTATCTGTATCTAATATATTATTTATCTATCAAGAACACAGTAAAAACATTTGTATGGTAAAACCATTTTTTGGATCACACTTTATTTTAAAGTACAATTCTCATTATTAGCACAAACCATTAACAAAGAATTAATAAGCTGTTTATTAATATTTGGGTTTTATGTATTGGGTAAAATTAGGGAAATAGAAGAACATCATACTTTTTAAGTACTAATAAGCGGCCAATATATTAATAAGAAGCAGGTAATTAGCCAGTAGTTAATAGTTTTAACCAAAAGTTTTTAATAGACTTTTTTAAATGATTTTTTTATGTAATGGTAAGGCTGAATCACTACTCCAGTGTTCAGTAAACGATAACTAACAATAATAATAAAAGAAATCATATATTACATATTACTATATTATATTACTAGTTATTATGACCGTGTTATAGCTTGTTTGATTTATATATTTTTAAAGATGCACTAATATAATGTTCAGTAAATTGCAAGTTGCCATCCAAAATGACAAAATGTTTTTGTTTTTATCGTTGTGCTTACCTGCCCCTGCACAGGAGACCAGAAGTACGAAGAGCTGAAATGCGAGTCCTCCATCACCCCTGACACAGGAAGATAAACAATTTGAAAGGGAAACATTACAATAAAATAAAGCATAACATGTAAAGAGTTCAGATGCAAAAACCTCTAAATGCCACGTGTAATTTATTTCTACAATGAGCATTTTTCTCAGCCTCTAATGTTTACATTCAGTTATTTCATGTTAAAAGCAACAAAAATAACCTATTCTTTGCCATAAAAATCCAATTACTTAATCAAGGCATAGGAGCCTGAGAAAAATGCTAATATTAGAAGAACTTTTTAGATGGCACTTAGAGTGTTTTTGCATCCTTCATGTATTTTTCATGCAACTGTAAATTCTGAGGGTGATGCAGTAGGTAGTGCTGTCGCCTCACAGCAAGAAGGTCGCTGGTTCAAGCCTCGGCTGGGTCAGTTGCCGTTTCTGTGTGGAGTTTGCATGTTCTCCTCATGTTCCTCCGGGTGCTCTGCTATCCCCCACAGTCCAAAGCCATGCAGTATAGGTAAGTTGGGTAGACTAAATTGTCCGTAGTGTGTGAGTGTAAATGAATGTGTATGGATGTTTCCCAGAGATGGGTTGCAGCTGGAAGGGCTTCCGCTGCGTAAAACAAATGCTGGATAAGTTGGTGGTTCATTCTGCTGTGGCGACCCCAGATTAATAAAGGGACTAAGCCGAAAAGAAAATGAATGAATACATGTAAATTCTGAGGTTTTGGGCTTAAACAGCATCTTCAGTCAACTATTAAGTAAACAGCCAAAATAGACTTTTATGTGTTCCCTTTGTCGTACTTAATTAATTTTTGTCTTCAGATTTCAATTAAAATGCACGTCTTAAAAAAACTGTTTACTAATAATGAGTCTTTCTAATGAGGGGGGGGGGGGGTCCGACCCTGCTTCAGTGGCGTTGATCGCTGCAGAAGTTGGGACTTTCTCAACTCTTCAAGTGCCAACAGAAGCGCCAGCCAATCAGATCGCTGTATGCAAATACACCTGCTCAGACAGTAGGCGATGACGCTGAAGTCCCGTGTGAATGGAGTTTTACAGATTGTACCAATCACCTCAGGACCAGAGGAAGGGGTTGAAATTCCAGGAGTTTTTCGGGAGAAATGACAAACCGGTAGGTGGGTCTAAAATACATGAAACTCCCGGGAAAAACAGGAGTGTTGGCAGGTATGCCTGAGTGGGCCCTAACGCCCCAGTATAGTGAAGGGGACTCTATACTGCTCAGTGAGCACCGTCTTTCGGATGAGACGTTACACCGAGGTCCTGACTCTCTGTGGTCGTGAAAAATCCCTTTGAGAGTAGGGGTTTAACCCCAGCATCCTGGCCAAATTTGCCCACTGGCCTCTGTCCATCACTCCTAACTATCCCCATATCATAATTGGCTTCATCACTCTGTCTCCTCTCCACCAATCAGCTGGTGTGTGGTGTGTGGTGTGCGGTCTGGCGCAATATGGCTGCTGTCGCCTGATACAGGTGGATGCTACACACTGGTGGTGGATGAAGAGTTCCACCCCAAAGTGTAAAAGCGCTTTGAGTGTCTAGAAAAGTGCTATATAAATATAAGGAATTATTATTATTTCCAAAAACCCCTCAGTAAAAATTTATGTTAAAAGAAAAAAGACCTGACTTCATCCAATGTTAAGTTTTTTGTGTCAAATATGAATGCATGAATTACTGGATATTTAATAAACTTATGCATACAATAAACATTTTGGAGAACGTAATACAATAAATAAATAAATAAATAAATAAATAAATATATATATATATATCTAGATATTCATACATACATATATATATATATATATATACAGGGAGTGCAGAATTATTAGGCAAATGAGTATTTTGACCACATCCTCCTCTTTATGCATGTTGTCTTACTCCAAGCTGTATAGGCTCGAAAGCCTACTACCAATTAAGCATATTAGGTGATGTGCATCTCTGTAATGAGGAGGGGTGTGGTCTAATGACATCAACAACTTCTTTCCTTTGGCAAAATGGGTCAAAAGAAGGACTTGACAGGCTCCAAAAAGTCAAAAATAGTGAGATATCTTGCAGAGGGATGCAGCACTCTTAAAATTGCCAAGCTTCTGAAGCGTGATCATTGAACAATCAAGCGTTTCATTTAAAATAGTCAACAGGGTCGCAAGAAGCGTGTGGAAAAACCAAGGCGCAAAATAACTGCCCATGAACTGAGAAAAGCCAAGCGGGCAGCTGCCATGATGACACTTACCACCAGTTTTGCCATATTTCAGAGCTGCAACATCACTGGAGTGCCCAAAAGCACAAGGTGTGCAATACTCAGAGACATGGCCAAGGTAAGAAAGGCTGAAAAACGACCACCACTGAACAAGACACACAAGCTGAAACGTCAAGACTGGGCCAAGAAATATCTCAAGACTGATTTTTCTAAGGTTTTATGGACTGATGAAATGAGACCCGTGGCTGGATCGGTAAAGAGCAGAGAGCTCCAGTCCGACTCAGACGCTAGCAAGGTGGAGGTGGAGTACTGGTTTGGGCTGGTATCATCAAAGATGAGCTTGTGGGGCCTTTTCGGGTTGAGGATGGCGTCAAGCTCAACTCCCAGTCCTACTGCCAGTTTCTGGAAGACACCTTCTTCAAGCAGTGGTACAGGAAGAAGTCTGCATCCTTCAAGAAAAACATGATTTTCATGCAGGAAAATGCTCCATCACACGCGTACAAGTACTTCACAGCGTGGCTGGCAAGAAAGGGTCTAAAAGAAGAAAAACTAATGACATGGCCTCCTTGTTCACCTGATCTGAACCCCATAGAAAACCTGTGGTCCATCATCAAATGTGAGATTTACAAGGAGGGAAAACAGAACACCTCTCTGAACAGTGTCTGAGAGGCTGTGGTTGCTGCTGCATTCAATGTTGATGGTGAACAGATCAAAACACTGACATAATCCATGAATGGCAGGCTTTTGAGTGTCCTTGCAAAGAAAGGTGGCTATATTGGTCACTGATTTGTTTTTGTTTTGTTTTTGAATGTCAGAAATATATATTTGTGAATGTTGAGATGTTATATTGGTTTCACTGGTGAAAATAAATAGTTGAAATGGGTATATATTTGTTTTTTGTTAAGTTGCTTAATAATTATGCACAGTAATAGTCACCTGCACACACAGATATCCTCCTAAAATAGCTAAAACTAAAAACAAACTAAAAACTACTTCTAAAAATATTCAGCTTTGATAATAATGAGTTTTTTGGGTTCATTGAGAACATGGTTGTTGTTTAATAATAAATTTAATCCTCAAAAATACAACTTGCCTAATAATTCTGCACTCCCTGTATATATCCTAATGTAATCAACTAACTAGGGAAGTATGGTGATTACTATTAGGTTTTTAAAATCCAATTCACCTCCTGCGTCTATAATACAGCGCAAAATGCATATTCCAGAAATAAACTATTTTAATAACACGTTCATTCATGGAATTGGAGAGCACGACTGGCGAGTACGAGTAAATGGTATACAGTAAGGTCTGGTCTAACGTTATATCATAACACTATTTATGGTCATTGTTCCAACAAACAAACCAATTCGCATTAGCAGCTTGTAATAAACTCCATGTGTGACTCTAACCCTTCATAACACATAATATCTCCTCACCACTTCACTCGCTAGACTGGGAGTTCGGGTTATAACATTACAGATGGCGGGTTTATACAGAAGCTCCGGCTGCAATTTATCACTTTGTTGCAGAAGAGAGATTGAGCTGTGCTTTGTTCTTCTTTAAATGCGATGAAAAGCTAAATGATGTGTTTCACCATAATACAACATATTCAAATATATATATAT
>CAIGQZ010033112.1:7008889-7026787 GCA_903798205.1 Danio tinwini
TTTGCAAATACCCACAGATTAGATTTTGTTGTTTAAAAATGCAGTAATTGATAAGCATATCAACAGAGAATATTACGCATGGTACGAATGTTATCAGTGGGCGTTGTTAAAAACATTGTTTAAATATAAATTCAATTCTTGTCTGAAAGTATTACATATAGTAATGCTTTTTTACTGTTAAATAAGCAGAATTAAGTTGACAACTTAATTCATTTATTAATTTTCTTTTCGGCTTATTAATCAGGGTCGCCACAGCAGAATGAATCGCCAACTTATCCAGCATATGTTTTACACAGCAGATGCTCTTCCAGCCGCAATACAGCACTGGGAAACATCCACACACTCTCATTTACATACACTATGGTGAATTTGGTTTATTCAAGTCACCTTTACTGCATTTCTTTGGACTGTGGGGGAAACCGAAGCAAGCAAACACAGGGAGAACATACAAACTCCACACAGAAATGCCAACTGATCCAGCCGGGGCTCAAACCAGCAACCTTCTTGCTGTGAGGCGACAGTGCTACCCACTGCGCTACTGTGTTGCCTTGACAAAACTTGCTTTGACAAATATAATCTAAAAAAAAAAAAACAATATATAATATAAAAGCCCCTAATAATGTTATTAGAACCCAACTCAATTATTTTGAACAATAAAAGTTTTAATTTCACTATAAAAAAGGGGGTCCCAAAACAAATGGTCTACACCAGGGGTGTCAAACTGCCCCTCAGAGTTTAGTTCCAGCCCTGCTTCAAACATACTTATCTGTAGGTATCAAACATGACTAAAGTACTCAATTAGTTTGATCAGATGTGTTTAATTAGTGTTGGAACTAAACTGTGCAGAGCTGCGGCCCTGCAGGAACTGAGTTTGACACCTGTGGTCTACACACTATCTGACAAAGATTCACATAAGAGAAGAATGTTTCAATTAACGTTGTTTGCATTTTTATAAGAAATACAATTGGCATGGGTAAATCTGTTAGTTATTGTTTTTATTAACTTTTTGAATGACTTTAATAATTTTAAAAGTGTGAACACATCAGGTTACAAACTTACAACAACTATGGAAATGACAGTAACTTTATAATTGTTTATGAAATATTTGTGTTAATTTTAAAAAGCTGACTAAGCTGCCATCAAGCTATGGACAGAAAACAAGTCCCTTTCAATATCACTGTAGATGTTCGTTCTTAGTAATTTTATAGCAACATATTCATCTTTATATTGTGTATAATAAACAAAGATTTTTATAATAACAATACAGAAAAATATAAAAGAAAACAGGGCAATATTCCCTTTCTTTTTTCATTGATATGGTCACCCTGGCATTATCTTATGATGCTTAAGTACTGTTGTATTTCTGTATGCATTACAATGTTTGTGCCAAATAATGTAAGAACTGACTGTATTTTTGTATTTCTGAAGTTCAATAAAAAGATTACCCAATCACACTGTATTCAGAAACATTTAGAGACTTTTATACAGCAGAAAGTGTCATTACGTTTTACGTGTTAATGTAATTTAGATTAATAACGACAAGCCACATTAGCAGCATGTAATGATGAATAAGAAATGAATTATTGACATTTGACAAGTAATCATTCGCTGAATCCACGCGATGTCGCCAGTGAGATTCAGACGTGTTTCCTTTAGATGAGGTCCGTCAGTCGCAGCTGATTTCCGGCTGATGAGGTCTGTGTGTGTTACACGTCTGCATACTGTATTCGCGAGTGTAGTCTGCAGCAAAACAACAACAAATCCTCGTTTATACTTTCCACTATGGATTAAACTCATATAAAACATCGATAAATGCATGCAGCTTTAAAAAGTAGCCAGTGCTATTCGAGGAACCCTTGCAGTTTGAATCCCATCGGCTCCGGGTCTGTGTTTACTCTTCATTCAGATGGGGGAGGTCAGGAAACTTCAGAAGAAGTTAAGGCAAATTGAGAACTTGGAGATAAAAATTTCCCTCACTCCCGAGGAAAAAATAAAGGTATATATTTATCATGCTATTCCTCTTCACTAATATGAAATATTTGTGTGTTCCTGCTGCACTCAGAACAGTGTAGAAATGTTCAATCTTACATGTTCACTTCAGATGAAACCTACATAGTTCCTACAGTACTCTCGTAAAACTGTCACGGTCCTATTTTATGTCAAGTGACCTTAATAACAGTGTACTTATTAATTAATGAATTACATGTTTTTAAATTATACTTAGAAAAAAATAAATATGTTAATAATTTATCTAATTGCATTTACACTGCCGAACAATCGCTTACACCATTAAAAAACCCATCAAACCTGTCCATAACCTTACCCATATCCCACCTCACTAGCATCAAATGAGTTTTGCAATAAAATATGCAGTACATAGCATTTATTTTATTTAACGTAATTTTAGCCAAAACGGAGGGTTCTGTCATCATTTTTTTCACACTTCACGTATTACAAACCTGTTTGACGTTCTTCATTCTGTTGAACACAAAAGTAAATATTTGGAAGAAAGCTGGAAAGCTATAACCACTGATATACAGCGTTGAGGAAAGGTCCTTTTGAAAGTAATTAATTACAATATTAGGTTACACCTCAAAAAACTAACTAGTTGCTTTACTTAGTTACTTTTTATGGTAAGTAATGCTTCACATTACTTTTGACCTCCTTTTCTTACCTGGTTGAGGCTTAAACTCCTTCAGAATTTGCATGATTTTTCTTCTTTCTTCAAATAGAGGACCTCTGCATTTAACAACACACTGTATAACCCACACCTTCATTTACCTTTCAAAAACACATACAAATAAAATAATGTCAGATGTTATCTTCTGAGAATTTCCTGACCCCAGAGCTATACGTGTTGTTATACAGATTATTGAAAGTTTAAAGCGTGTTTTTTACTTTTGTATTTTTTTTGTCTTATTAATTAAGTAAAATCTCTGTAAATTGAGACAATTCTCTTTTCCTTTTCTTCCATGTGTTCAAAATTCTGAACGCATTCTCACATTGAGTGTTAAGCTTTCATTCATTCATTCATTCATTCATTCATTCATTCATTCATTCATTCATTCATTCATTTTCATCAGTTTTTTTGGG
Organism: Danio tinwini; assembly: GCA_903798205.1. Classification (NCBI taxonomy): domain Eukaryota; kingdom Metazoa; phylum Chordata; class Actinopteri; order Cypriniformes; family Danionidae; genus Danio; species Danio tinwini. Next base: position 7,011,983 of record CAIGQZ010033112.1, read on the forward strand.
GCCGGGTTGCGGGGCAGCAGTCTCAGGAAAGAACTCCAGACTTCCCTTTCCCCAGACACTTCCTCCAGCTCCTCTGGAGGACCCCGAGGCATTCTCAAGCCAGCCGAGACACATAGTCTCTCTAGCATGTCCTGGATCCTCTCCGAGGCCTCCTCCTGGTGGGACATGCCTGGAACACCTCCCTAGGTAGGCGTCCAGGAGGCATCCGAATTAGATGCCCAAGCCACCTCAGCTGACTTTTCTCAATGTGGAGGAAACTCATTTCAGCCGTGTGTATCCAAGATCTTGTCTTTTCGGTCAGGACTCAAAGCTCACGACCATTAGGTGAGAGTAGGAACGTAGATTGACCGGTAAATTGAGAGTTTTGCCTTTCAGCTCAGCTGCTTCTTTACAACAACGGACTGATACATCTGCCGCATTACTGCACCAATCCACCTGTCAATCTCATGTTCCATCCTTCACTCACTCAAGAACAAAACCCTAAGATACTTGAACTCCTCCACTTAGGGTAAGGACTTTCCTCCAGCGACATGGCAAACCATTTTTTTGTGGTGGAGCATCATGGCGTCAGACTTGGAGGGGCTGATTCTTATCCCATCAACGTCACACTTGGCAGCAAACCACCCTAGTGCATGCTGAAGGTCCATGTTTGATGAAGCCAATAGAGCAACATCGTCTGCGAATAACAGAGATGACATTCTGTGGTCCCTGAACTGGACCCCATCCTGCCCACGGTTGCGCATAGAAATTCTGTCCATAAAAAATTATAAACAGAATTGGTGACAAAGGGCAGCCCTGTTGAAGTCCAACATGCACTGGAAACAAGTCTGACTTATTGCCAGCAATGCGAACCAGACTCCTACTCTGTTCATACAGGGACATGACAGAGCTTACCTGAGCTCCTCTATCCCCATATTATTACTAAATTTTTTTTAAAGTAATGCATTACTTGCCGTGGCTGTCGCTAATGCTGACGCCCACCTCTCAAAAAATGTAACTACACGTCGCAACGACGCGTAGCGCAAGCTCTGTGATTGGTCTGCTTGGAAGCGGTGACAAGTGTGGGTGGTGCTGAGAGCCGCGAGACAGATGGAGCGAGTGTTTACAAGTGTGGAGTCCCGTGAAGGAGTCCAGATGGAAACTTTTGTTTTGTGTTTACCTTATGATTAAAGTTGTTGCACGTACGCCGGTTCTTGCCTCTGAATGAGCGAGTTTTAGCTACTTGTACATTAAGGTAGTGTTAAAAAAAAAATAAATCACCAGCAAAAAGACTCAACACAGAGGAACATATAAACCTACTGCCAGCTAGTGTTCAGAGGTGTTATTGCAAAGCAACACAAACAGCATGCAGAAGTCTAAACCAGCCTTTACTTAGAAAAGTGATATAATTACTTAACTAGTGTTACTTGTAGTCTGTTACCCCCAACCCAACTGACAACCCACATATTCTTTTTTTGACCACAGAAGTCAGTGGTTACAGGTTTTCAGCTTTCCTCAAAATATTTCCTTTTGTGTTCAACAAAATAAAGAAACTCATAAAGTTTTGGAACCACTTGAGTGTGAGTAAATAGTGCACACACTTTCATTTTTAGGCAAACTATTCCTTTAAGGTCACTAAATATAAAACAGGCCCCACTCACTCATGAAAGTTTTACTGAATGAAAATACACATTTATAAGAATAATTCATGTATTTATATTTTGATAATTTAGATTTAGTCCTATATTTGTAAATCTCTGATCTTTCACTCTTGGTAGGTCTCGAAGAAGGCGGAGCTTCGATCCAGATTGGCTGAGCTTCTGCTGCAGCTTTCTGGCCCCCAGCAAACTCAAGGGATTGTGGGAAAAGAGGAGGATAAAATGAAAAGACAAGTGTAAGAATAAGCGACTAGGCAGGGAATGAGGGAGGGAGAGAGGAAGGGAGGGAGGGAGCGAGACGGACGGGGTGCGTGAGATTAAACTCCAGCTCTCTGCCTTTGGCTAGTCGTCCGCTCTCTGGCGCCTAGGCAGTATTGATTCATCATATTTCTTTTAAGTAAAGTCTACCCTTGAACTCCCACACTCGGGCTTTCTGTCTGATGCTTTGTTATTTAATAATATACTTGTTACTACACATGTATAACAAGACAACAGTGCTTTGTTTAACACCTATGGACAGGCGTGAGAATAATTCACAGTGGTTATGTTTGTTGATGTTTGTTTTTCACGCTAGCGAGGAGGTCACAGAGCAACATGTTGGCCACCGTCCTGCGCTAAAGATTGCACGAGAGGAAAGACTTGAGAATGAAGCAAGCGATGGAAACCAGACAGATGGCAGAGGAGAAACGAATCTCCCCGTCAGCCTCACTGAAGAAGAAGAAGAAGGTCAAATTAGCACAGTAATCACACACGCAATTACAGTTCCTCACGCAGATGTTGATTATAAGCCTGCTTGTCTTTCACAGGAAGTTCTGCCTTATGGCTGTCTCGTGCAGCAATATAACAGATGGTTAGTTTATCTGCATTTGCAGGAGAGAGAGAAAGAAAAAAGATGACCTCCGTTTATGTGAAACTGTTTGTTTGTCTATATGCGTCTCAGATGCCGAATTCAGATCTCGCAAACAAACTTGGGAAAAGGTTAAGTTTCGTCTCAGAGCTCTGGAGGGCCACAGTGACATCATCACCTGTGCAGTTGCCGTTGACAATCTTGTGATTTCCGGAAGGTACTGGAGACTTATGAGGAAAATAGTGTTATTTATGACTGGAAAGGCCCGTTCACAGCAGGGTTGATTAAATAAATAAAATAAAGAAACTATATACCAATAAAGAATAACCAATAAAGAAACGCTGTAGTTCTAAAATGACTTCACAATAAGCATACTTAGCAAAATAATACTAATCTGTCATAATTTTAAAAGGTGGGTTGTGTATCTTCAGAATTAGTAATGCACTTTACATTTACAAGGGCACTTATTTTACTACGTTTTCAAGATTTAATATAAGTCTTTTGTGTCTCCAGAATGTGTCTGTAAAGTTTTAGCTCAAAATACCAATCAGATTATTTATTTTACCTTTTTAAATCTGGAAATTTTGAGCTGTTATAAGATTGTAGCTGTTTATGTTGCCTGTGCCTTTAATGTGAATGAGCTGGTTGTCTCCGCCTACCGTTCTCACGTCCGTGTCAGAACCGTAGCCTTCATGTCGTAGATAAACAACACAGTGACAGACAAGAATGAAGCAGATTTCCCTTACTAAAGTAAGAACTTTCTCCACGGTTAATTGTTATATTTGTTGTGGAGCTAATTCAAGCCTTTCTGCAATGATGAGTCACACACAATGCCATTATAAAGATAATGAATTACAGCTATTTTACTGTCTTTATTACAAACATGCACTGTTTTAGGACCCTTTTAAACTTGTAAAACTCATTCTTGATCACATTTGATGATGAATTAGGATCACAGTGAGCTGAACAGATCTTTTAATCCCAGTTACTTTGCGCACGTTCTGTCTTGTGGATAAGACTATATGCGTTACTACAGAGACTTGTTAATATGCAGCTGGCAATCAATTCAGTGGGTGGGAAAATCACACGTCTACGTCATGTTGCAGTGGGCCTCAAAATGGGAGGGATTTGGATACTATTTTTAACGTCAGGAAATTAAAAATATGATTGTGGACACACTATATCCACATACAGTTCTGTCCAAACTGCTTCCAAAAGATGATTTTTATCATAGGTGCCCTTTAAATGTTTAAATAATTTTTCTAAATATATTTAACTTAGTTTTGAATTTAAAGGAACTACCAACTGGGGTAAGATAAATATTTTATAATTATTATTTTATTTATGAATAAATACATATTTGAATTTATAACACTGATCAAAAGTGACAGTAAAGAGTTTTAAATTTCATAGGAAATTTTGTTGAAATTGAATTTCTGCTCATCATAAAATAATGGCAAAAACGTATCACAGTAACACCACCTTTCTCTACGTATTTAATAATTAATTTTCTTTTCTGAGGACTAGATTGGTATATAAAAATAATTGTAATAATTGTAATAACAACTAGTGATAACGATGTAGGGTTATTTTACATTTAAAAGAACTGCAGAATACACACAATTAAAACATACTTTAAATGATACTAATTAGTTATATACTTCAAAATGAGGTTGTGCATCTTTATAATTAAGAATGTCTTTTTCATTTTAAGTTAAAATTATAAATTTAATAGAACAAATAATTAAAATGCAATTAATAGCACAAACATATTAAAATGTGTACTTTTACTCAGCAAGCATTCAACTGAATGAAAAGTGATCATGAATACTTATTTAATATATTATGTAAATTCATTTTAAACAACATTGATTTTAAACATGGTTAATAATAAAACTGTTTCTTGAGGTCCAAATTAGCATACTAACATAGAAGTTCATTCATTCATTTGTTTTCTTTTCGGCTTAGTCCTTTTATTAATCAGGGGTCACCACAGCAGAAAGAACCGCCAACTTATCCAGCATATGTTTTACGCAGCGGATGCCCTTCCCGCCTCAATCCATCACTGGGAAACACCCATACACTCTCATTCACACACATACACTACGGCCAATTAAGCTTACCTGGTTCGCCTATACCACATGTCTTTGGAGCACCCGGAGAAAACCCACGCGAACACGGGGAGAACATGCAAACTCCACACAGAAATGCCAACTGACGCAGTGGGAGCTCGAACCAGCGACCTTCTTGCTGTGAGGCGATCAATGCGCCACCATGACGCCCACATAGAAAGTCAGTATATATGAAATCTTTTTCAGAAACAGATTTTGTTTTTTTATTTGTAGCTGATGAATAATAAAAACGGGCGATACGGTGGAGCAGTGGGTAGTGCTGTCACTTCACAGCAAGAAGGTCGCTCGTTCAAGCCTCGTTTGGGTCAGTTGGCATTTCTGTGTGGAGTTTGCATGTTCTCCCCTGTTCGGGTGGGTTTCCTCCGCATAAGTTGGCAGTTCATTCCGCTGTGGTGACCCCAGATTAATAAAGGGACTAAGCTGAAAAAGAAAACAAATGAATGAATAAATGAATATTAAAAACATTCAGAATTAAAATGATTTAAGGCGACAAAACTGCAGAATGCTTTTTTACTAAACAGAAGGTTATCATGCATTGTCTAATGTAGTTATTCTTATAGTTACTTTTACAGTTTTAATTCTTGATGTAAACAAGTCTTAACTGACTGTTATATTAATTGCTGGCAAATTGTTAACATCACTCTCTGCTTCTCGCTCTGCTTTTCTCCTACTGTTTCCACCAATTTAAGTCGAGACACAACGGTTAAAGTGTGGCATGTTCCCACGGCAACAGAGCAGCGCAATTTGGGAGGTCACAGCGGTGGAGTCACCTGTCTGTGTGCACCACCTCCAGAGTTCTGCAGGAGACTAGGTATATACACACATACACAAGCACACACATGTACAAACACACATTCATACACATATATACACTCACAGGCACACACTTACACACACACTCACACAAGCTTTCACGCACTCTAGAGATGGACGCATTCACATACACTCACACACACACACATCCAATCAAGCACATGCATGCAATTATTGAATCCTCTAAGAGATTCTTCAAAAATGCTGATTCATCTGGTGGAGAAACATGAAGTCTTTATGAGTGAGTTACTGAATCATTAACCAGTTTAATCCCACTGCTTACGCCTTGTGACTGTCTTTTTTTTTTTTTGGAAGCTCTAAATTTTGTTGGCTTTGGGACTGAGAAGACTGAGTGTGTTTCAGTGTAACATGACCAGAACAGCTTACAAAACGTACTTTCTGCTTGCACATCTAGATGTGAGAGGTGTAAATCTGTTATTGGTCACAATTGTGAAGGATAGTTAAACTTGTTGTTTTGTTGCTTCAGTGAAAACAATGTTTTGAAATTGTACTTTGGCTAGTTTAGTCCTGTAATGAGTAAATATAACACTAAAATCATGGGGATGGCATTGCACCGCAGGCTTGTTCCTGTCTTAATGAATAATTCATTAAATCCTTCATTCAAACAATTCGTTCAGAACAGCTGATTCAATTAGAAATGAAGCAAGTGTTTTTATGAATGGATCATTGAACCATTGACTCAAATGAGTCATACAAAACAGATTTGTTCAGGAAGGAGACATTGCCGTGTTGCCCTCAGATGCATAAATGTTTTATTTAGTGGCTTTGTTTGGAACTTATTATATGCAAAACAGACAAAAAAATTGTGTCCAACAAGTAACTCTCTCAATATTAATTTCTTAATATTATTATTATCTTAATTTCTAAATGTTAATTTGTTGAACTGCTATATTTAAACAGTATTGCATTTGCTTTTAAACCTAAACTTGTGTTTTTCTGATTTCTGTTTATACTGCACATTGATATGCTTAAACTGAACTAAAAAGTTTTTTTTTTTATCACACTCATTAAAAATTTCAAAAGGAAATGATTAAATAGCTTAATACATAATGAGATTGAATTTAAGGGCGCTGTCTTTACATTTTTGACTTTTCTAAAGCATTAACATAGCATAATATGATATTTAAGAAACATGCTACTGTAAGTGAACATTCTTGTTGGTCTGAAAAACAATACTGAAGTCTGCTATTCTGCATTAAAAATGTCCCTTACATGTAACCGCCCAATGCAAGTTTAGCCAACTATATTTCAGCACCCTGGGTTGCCTTTGTGAAAAAACGCATATTTGATTCATTCATTCATTCAGAAAGGCTCTCTAACCATGGGCCCGTGACTGAAATGTGACCTCCGGTGGACAGCAGCACACTCTGAAATGAGATGAAGATTCAGAGTTCCACAAGGGGTTATTAATTAGCAAATAATATAAATATTACAAGCGTAAACATTAGATGAGCAGGTTACACTGTAACCCCATGTCCTAACAACAGGCTACATTATGAGATTTGCAGTGATGTGTGCCCCAGATGAAACACGATAGAAATTTAAATACAGCCATTAAGAAGCACAGAATAGTGCACTTACTGCACTCCAACGAAAAGGTAAGGTTTATGTTATAATTAATACATATTAAACCTTTTTAATATATTTAAATGTAGATGCTGAACCACTGATATGTGTTGAGTCACAGTTCTAAGGTCAATTTCAAATGGTGTATTTTATTTTCAAGGTCTGAGGTGAACTATCTGCTGCTGCTTTCAGTAGTATGGCAATAAATGTCATGTAAAATGGCATTCAAACTCAAATTATTAGCATTTAACACTAAATAAAGCACATGAGGTGTACCTGAGGTGATTGTTGTCATAGTGTTCTATTTTTCAGCTGCAAGAAATACAAGCTGTTTCTAATATATCTATTCTATGTGTTGGTTAGAACAAAAACTGCTTTTAATATGGAGAATATTCCTTTTTTTTTTGTGTGCCGTTGCTTGTATTTAGAAAAGGGTTTAAATCAGCCTTAAATCAGCCTTTAGGCTAGATATTCAGGCACACTTCTGTTGGTGTTGTCAATCTGGCATCCTGTGCTTACGTGTGTTTTGATCCAGAAGTGCAATACCTTGTTCAACCACTGGGTGTCAAACTTAAATACTGCACCTTTAATTTTGATTTGATTATATATAAATCAAATGTTGTTTTTAGTAAATTACGAGTTAATTTGTTAGATTTGTGAAAGAATTGTGATCTCTATTTTCAGAAGAAGAAAAAAAATTACAATTCTCGGTTTGTCCAGAATCATGCAGCTTTAAGTCACACTCTCTCAAAGCGTGAAAGTGAAGAATAATTGATCCTGTTGACGGGTCCAGCCGCTTGATACAGATGCATCAAGCACAATTGTTCATTCATCTTTTATGCCCTCTCTCCTTTCTCCCACCTCTTTTGTTGCAGCTACTCATGTCCTCCTTACCATCTGTCCCTTTTGCTTTCCATCACTCCCTGTCTTGCTGTTTTGACAGTGCATTTGTTCTTCACATCCTTTGTCCTTAGTTCTCCCTTTGCTCGTGTCCTGCGGTCACTCTTTTTTTCTGCTCATTGTCTGCTCTGCTCTCACAGTTTTTTGATCTGCTTTTTTACACAGCACGTGCATTCGACTTGGCTGACAAGGAAAGATTTGTCCTAAGTGGCTCCACAGACTGTTGTGTGAAAATTTGGGCTTTGAGCTCAGGTGAGTGATTCCCTCAGCAAACATTCCGAATGTGCTATTTTTAATGACACTGATCTGTCGTCATATTTTGGAAATGAAGGTTATGAGGCTTCAGAATTAAGTTGAGAATGTACTTTATGTTCCAAGACAGATAACCTTGATAAACCGTAAAAGTAAAACCATGTTACTTGTGATAAAATTAATTATCCAGGAAAAAATGTAATTCATAAAATGTATTTTATAAAGTTGCCAAGGGCTTTTTTGTCATTTGACAAAACTAAAACTAAAGGAAAAACTATAGCAAATAAATGTACCATTAGATGAAATAAAAGCCCTAACAAACTAACAACACATAATTACCAAAACTTTAGAACAGAAATGTAAAAATAAAATATTATAATAAAAACGGTATTTCAAGCTATTGATAAAAATACCACTGTTATCCAGTAATAATAATTATAGAAAAAATATTTATTTATTTATTTATTTATTTATTTATTTATTTATACAACAGTTCTGTCTGGTTCTTTAATCTGATTGGCTGATAGCCGTGCAATATCCTGCCAGTAACAGCACTCGTACTGCCCCTTCACTTTTGTGTATTAATTCGCCCACATACAGCGACAACCTGAGGACACTCTACAGTGTGACAAATAATGCTGCTGTTGGGTTTCGTCGAAAATGTAGTTGTTAAGGTTGCAACTATGCAGATTATTTATAAGGATGGTGCTTATTTTTAAATATTTATCATTTCGAAGAGACAGCATGTCAGCGGCCATTGAGCAGACCAAAGACGGTTAATGTTGTCCATCCACAAGATGGCGACAGAGATCGCATAATAAGTCCTTAGAGGAGAAAAAATGAGCAACAGTTCCTTCTGTTCTGACATAAGCTGCAGATGTGAATGAATGGCGGAAGAAAGTAGTTCCTCTTACAAAAGAGTTTTAAGACTCTTAGTGATTTTCTTTTTTATACACACGATTATGTCGTTGAACTGTTGTATAAGTGCAATATCACACTCGTAGCAGTGCGATGTGGCTGTATCGTAACTGGTGGGACACTAAGGCACTCGACCGCAACGCACGCCTCCCACCACTGCCAATATACAGCCACATTGCACTGTTACTCATGTGATATTGCTCATCTATATATATATATATATTCCTTTTAGTTTTTTTATTTATTAGTTTTGATTTTAGTTGAATGAAAACATTTGTTTAATTAAAATTGTTTATTTAAATGATTTATTTTATAAAAGGTCTGATGAATGCTATTTCAAATTTCAAATACGAATATTGTCATTTAGATCATTTAGAGTAGTAAATGTAATAATTTCTTGTGAAATTCAGGGTTATTCCACCAAATACTTATTTCTTACTTTTACAAAGTTAAAACATTTGCATTGTATTGTCTAAAATGTATATAAACATGTCTGAAAGCATGACACCTTTGTTGATTTGCACAACAAAAATCCTCTAAATGACTTCTTTATTTCAATTCTAAAGCAATGTCATCAGTAGTTTACAGATTAAAAGTAACATTTCATTTTACTCAAACATACATTTCTACAACTACAATCTCACTGACTAGTACTATGAAGTTTCAGTATGAAAAATGTTTAAGGGCTCATATTTGACCTATTTTACAAGATGTCTTTAATGTCTCCAGAATGTTTCTGTAACGTTTCAGTTCAAAATAAATCAGATTATTTGTTTTATAATGCCCATTTTGGACTCAAAGCAAAGTGCAGCTGTTTTTGTAACCTGTGCCTTTAAATGCTAATGAGACCGTTCCCACATGCAAGTGTGTTTCTCATGGATTATGTCAGATAAACAGCAGTCAGTGACAGAGACAGACATGTATGAAACAGAAATCCAGCTCATTCTTCAAAAATACTAAGTAAGATCCATTATGCTATGGGATAAAATAAACCATCTTTTCTTTATTACAAACATGCAGTGTTTTAAACTTGTAAAACTCATTCTTGAGGTCCAGCTGATCACAGAGAGTTGGAACAGACCTTTTATTCACAGTTTTTTTTGCAAATCCTGTTCTGTGGATATGTTTATATGTATTACTATGGAAACATGTTAATATGCTCCTGTCAGTCAACTTCGCTGAAACCGCACTCATACATCACTTTGCAGTGGGCCTTAAAATTGATGGGATTTGGATCCTATTTTAATGTCAGGAAATAGAAAAAAGAGAAACTTGTGTTTATATCACTCCAATATGATTGTAGACACTACACCTACACACAGTTTACACACCTTTAATACTACATATTGCTACTTGTTTGGTCCTAGCTAAATATTTAACATAATCAGCATATTCAATTATTCAAAAATTAAAGGTTATTTTATTTTCTGAAAAGTATTTAAAAGAATGCAGAGTGTTGTTTATTGTAAAACGACTAATTAGTTGAAGAAAAACATGTCTTGCATATCAGCAAATAAAACAGGCATAATTAATCCAATACGTGTTGTAATTATGAATGCTTTGTTGCGAAATGTATTAAACAAAGGAATTCCCTCTGTTATTTCCACCAGGCTGAAAGTTTTTGAATAACATTTTCTTAATCTCCTTTCAAATCATTTCCAGTATAACATTTTGTGACTATGAGCAATAAGATTGACGTTAACATTCAGGAAGGCACAATGAATTGTCAAACCCTGTTTAAGATGTGCTAAAATAAATGATACTGATTGTACACTAGATTTGCTGATGTAATAGTTGCCATGTGTTCAGAACATCCATTAGCTGAATCTCAGGAATCAGATCATTATGTAACTGGAGAGGGCACTCTCTCTTTTTTTGGACACCACAGCTCTTTTTATCCCCTGCCGATGAGGGTGAATTAAAGCGATTGTTGAAAAATGAGAGTGGTTCCAGGCATTTATGAATTCCTTTTTTCTGTAGAGCACAAAAAGATGATATTTCAAAGAATGTTGGAAATGTTGGTAGGCATCAGCTGTGTTTCGGTCCACCTGTTTTTATGTACATTTTGGAATAGTGCATAATTTTTGCAATTTTGTTCTATGTGTGATGTAATTTTATCTAAAGACAGGGCAGGACATAGAGAAGATTCTCCCTTTTAAAAAAACAGCCAATAGTGTTTAGTTTTTTATCATAACTCTGCCAGTGAGAGTGGTTGAGCTCAAGTGCATCAAATGAAAAGCAAATGAGAAGTGTTTTGAAGGGGCCGGAGCATGTCGGATATTTGAGCATTTGATTGGTTAGAAGGTTTGATGAATAACTGAAGTATGAGGTGATGTCAAAAAAATGTTGATCTGTTTAGGTGGAAGAACCAAACTGCAAGCTTTGGATATTTATGTCTTCTAAATGTAAACTTTGTCTCTGTTTTGTAGCACACTAGCTTACAGATATCATTAAGACCTACATACTGATACTAACATCTAAAAAAACTTTACTTTGATTTAATTTTGAACTTTAATTGAAATGATAAGATGTGCATAAATTTAGAAAATGTGCTTAACATTTGCTCACAACTGAGTGGGATGAACTTTTTATCTGATAAGTCAAAAAAGTTTCATAAACCACAATGGAAACATATTTATCAAAAGAATTAAACCGTGCACATCAAAAATGTCATTTGATTTTGTTTTAAAGGGCACCTATGATGCAAATCATCTTTTGTAAGCTGTTTGGACAGAATTGTGTGTAGGTATAGTGTGTCCACAGTCATATAGAAGTGATATAAACACAGTAAGTCTGATTTTTCAAAATTTCCTGACTTTAAAATAGGGTCCAAATCCCTCCCGTTTTGAGGCCCACCGCAACGTGATGTAGGAGTGCAGTTTCCCTGCCCACCAAATTGATTGACAACTGCGTATTAACATGCCTCTGTAGTAACGCGTATAATTATATCAACAAGACAGGATGGTTGCAAAGCAACTGGGACCACAGCCGCATGTCAATACAATTATAAAAGAAGACGCTTCAATCCTGGTTTGTGGACGTTAAATCAGGTTTATTTTGTACATTCACATAACGGATATCCATACAGCAGTGGATATTAACGTGTATCCTGTCACATTTGCCAAACAAAAACAGAGATAAACATGCACATCGTGCGTGTATTTGTTTGTGTGTATGTGCATGAACTTTGTAGCGACCTTGTGTGTGACTCATCGCAGAAAGGCTTGAATTAACTCCACAATAAATACATCAAATAATCATTGGTAAAGTTCTTACTGTAGTATTTCTCACAAATGTTACATGAGATCTGCTTCCTTCATGTCTGTCACTGTGCTGCTTATCTGATCAGCCGGAGATTGAGGCACACAACAAAAACAGCAACATTGTGTTCAAAGCAGAAATTTTCAATATTCTGAAAGGAATAATAAATAATCCTATGGGTGTTTTACGCTAAAACTTTACAGACACATTCTGTAGACACAAAATACTTACCTTAAATCTTGAAAAAGGGTTAAAATAGGTGCTCTTTAACAGATAATGTTATAGCAAAAATGGCCTTGTGATAACAGCATATGTTTACGGCTTTAATGGACAAACTATTCATTTTAGAATGACCATGTTTTGGTCATTCTAAAATTCCTTAGCCAAAGTCCGTCATCAATGGTGGTTCGGTATTATTACCTTCAAAACCGACTTGAGCAGCTGTGCTCACAAAGAGAAATCTCATGTCTCTAAAAGTCACTGTTTCACATTGTGTTTCGTCTTCATCATCTGAGGCACAAGTAATTTGTCATATAATAAAAAGGCCCACGGTGGCTTGCTGCAGCAAATTCTATTTTTCTTTTTGTTGTTATTTGGTGCCAGTTTATTAGAAAGTGACGATTTTGTTCTCTTTGACTCATTGAATGGAAATGATGCTTTATTTGCAAATGTTTTATGCAATGTTCCTGTTTTGCACTTAAGTCTTATACTAAACTTAACATAGTTAATGACATCAGTAGCAGGAACAAACATGGACTATGGATGTCAATGGCTACCAGTTTTCAACATTCTTTGTGTTTAACAGAAGACAGAAACACGCATAGTTTTAGAACAAGTGAAGGATGAGTAAATGAGGGCAGAATTTACATTTTTGAGTAAACAGTCCCTTTAAATAAGTTAAATTATACACCCAGTGCAATAAGGCACAAGAAGTGTTTGTCGCCATTTGTTGCTATTTTCAGACCAGCGCAACTCTAATTTTCATGTTTTTCATCACGTTGTTCGAATAGCAAATCCATTTGCTTCGCTTTGTGGTGTGTGCAGGTCTAAAATAGAGGTGTGTTAAGGTGCATTGTTGGCGCGTTGCTATTTTGAAGAACTGAAATAGACCCGGCCATTGACCATCTAAAAGCTGGTCTAAAGTTCAGCACAGAGCGCATTAGTTATGCACCTATGTGAGTTCGAACACTTACACATTGCTTAATATACACAGAATGTACAGCAATACACAAATATCTTTACATATAAATAAAATTAAAGGATTAAAAGGTAACAAAAATGATTATTTTCTACATAAATCGCGGGAGAGCCCTTTTCAGTTTATTCATGATAATTTACATTTGTATAATTTGTATAATATTATCATTAGCAGTATTATTTATAATATGCATATATATATATATATATATATATATATATATATATATATATATATATATATATATATATTAATAAAAATATGTTTAGATTTGTCCACCTGTCGGTTTTGGAGACGTATGCATCACCATATGGGCATAAGAATAGGACGTGTGTTTGGATATAACTTGCACACTTTGTTATTATTGTTTATTTATTTATTTGTTGGAAATTAGAACTGAATTTAGAAATAGCTTTAAACAAAACTTTGCACAAACGAAATGAAATATGTAGGCTAATGGATGTCTTCATTGGAGTGAGTACAATACTGTTTCCTTATTCACAAAAGTAAAGTAAAGAGTAAAAGTAAAGAGAAAGAGAAAGTAAAGAGGCTGAATGGAGAGGCTTGTTCTTTATCCTCGCGCTGTGGATGGTCTGTTTAACTGTTTTCTCGCTAGTGAAGCATTCAGTTTTTACACTTACAAAGTCTGCCATGCAGGGCTTGATTTGTGCCAGAACATGCTGGATCCGGATCCGGCACCTCTGAAATCTGATCTGGCACCTCATTTTATCATTCCCCATCCTCAAGCGCCCTCCTCCCCTGTCCGTTAACTTTCACTTTCTTCTGCGACTCCCCAACCCTCTTCACTTTCGTCCACGACACCCCCACCCTGCTCACTTTCGTCCACGACACCCATCCGCCATACATTGTACCCATATGCTCAAAACACACCCATAACTCATTAAGAGAACAAACACAACCGTGTTAAATCATGCGCCAGGGCACAGAACGTATTTTTCGGTCCTTAAAATAGCAAAAGTGGATTCGGACACGCCTTTAATGCTCTTGCGCCATGCACTTTAGACTTTGTGCCTAGATTGTTAAAATAGAGCTCAAAATGTTAATTTGGAATTACATCATGTGGATTTTGTTGTTCCTACAGGCCAGTGTGTTAAATCCATCTACACTTTCAATGCCGTCACAAGCCTGTGCTTCATTCCCGAAGGAGAGGGCTTCATTGTGACTGGCTCAGGTAGGTATCTCTCTCTCTCTCTGTGTGTGTGTGTGTGTGTGTGTGTGTGTGTGTGTGTGTGTGTGTGT
>CAIGQZ010033112.1:7026797-7087176 GCA_903798205.1 Danio tinwini
GTGTGTGTGTGTGTGTGTGTGTGTGTGTGTGTGTGTGTGTGTGTGTGAGTTGACCATGCCTTGCGTCAGTCTTCTCCTATCAGGTGCATCTGTGAGACTCTGTGTTATTGATCTTGCTCTAGATGCTGGGAAGCTGCAGGTGTGGAGCTGGAGCTCGCTGGAGAACTGGCTGTCAGTGAACGCACACCTGGACGCAGTCACCACACTACAGGTGGGCGAGCGCCATGGCAACAGAACTGCTCCGGCATCTAGAACTTTCTCAGTCTGCCCTTTAGAGCAGCACATGTTAAAAAAATAAATGGAAAAAAGAAAAGATTGTGCCTCCGCACAGAGCCGCAGCGTTGCTTGTAGAGGAAATCCCTCAGGGACGTTCTTCCTTCTCGGGCAATCTTTAAACACAGTCAAAAGTTCAGTGGGATGTACAAGCTGTTAAATGCCAAACACTTTTATTATGCAGCTGGTGTCTGCTTTTACCGAGTGAATAATTAATACAAAGAAGACAATAAAAATGCTAGTTCATGCTCGTTAATGGTTTGACTTTTGTGTTTATTACTGATTTTCAAATAATTTGTGCTGGTAAATTTTTTTTTGTGGAAGCCATGATACATTTTTCCTGGAATCTTTGAGGAATAATAAAAAAACTGAATTCATTTAAATAAAAAATCTTTAATAACTTCACTGTCACTTGATCAATTTGTTTAAGGGAAGTATTAATATTAATATTAATAAAAACAATAAAAATAGAAATAATACTAATAAAAATTAATTAAATTAATTTTAATTTGAAAAGTTTCAAAATATTTAATTGTGGTATTAAGGGGTGCGTCAGATGATGTTCTGTATTTTGAATGATTTTTTTTAATATATATCATATTTATGTTTATATATTTCATATTTTGCTTAGTGTGTTTTCTAATGGAACCTTGGCTAGCCAAGTTGTGTAATGGGTAGGGATGTAATAATTTTTTTAATAATAATTCAATTCGATTCCATTCACAATTTTGATTTTGTGATTTGATTTTCTCACAATCTTTTTTAATTAAATGAGATTGTAGACATTATGATAAAGTTGTCCTTTTACTTAGGCTAGTGAAAAATGAAATATAATAAAAATAAAATAGAAATTTGAAGGATTGATTACAGTGCTTCATTTATGAACACTACTTCTCTCAGGGGCTAATTAATAGAAAATGCCACGTAAACTTTTCTGTTCTCCTTAGAGATTCATTCATGTAATCTTCTACTCCAACTGTATCGCAATTTGTTTGGCATTTCAACTGATTTGAATCATCACCTATTTGAATTGCTTTTGTACATATTTTTTTCAAAATTTAATTTAGTTTTCGTGATCATTACATCCCTAGTAATGGGTAAATATGACCCTAAAACCATGAGTATGTTGAAGCACCTCTGGCACATTCCCATCTCAATAAAAGTTTTATTAAATCCTCCATTCAAACAATTCATTCAAAATGGCTGATTCATTTAGAAATAAAGCAAGCGACTGTCTTTTATCTAAAACAGATTCGTTCAGGAAGAAGGCATCGCTGTTTTGTTCTGAGATTCACAAATGTTTTTTGGTGGCTTTGTTTGAACTTTTGTAAACTTATTATATGCTAAGCAGAAAAAAACAGACAATATTGTCTGTAAAATATAACTCCCTAAATAAAAACTTCTTGTTTGGTGAACTGTTTAATAATAGTTTTTTTCAATCAGTAACAAGCGCTCACCCATACTTCAGATACTTTTTCTAAACTCTTAACACAGACTCACACTTACAAAACACAACTGGCCAAATGGATAATTTTCTTCTCAAAAATACATGTAGATAAATATACACTAACTCTTCATTTCAAAATAGAACACATCTTTCTCTGCACACACTAACTTTACCAAAACACTGGAAACCTGACTCAAAGTAAAATTATTCTGTCAAAGAATAACACTTGTTTTTACTTCACAAGCTACACGCAGTCAATCAAAGTACACAGGGTTTCAAAATACTGGCTTTTGTTGACATTACAAAAACTTTTTGGACTTTTATGTTTCAGTTTTACAGGTATTTGAATGCAAAACATGCAATCCACCATTTTGACACTAATTTATTGGTCGGGAACTGTACAGTATGTCCACATGTACAGTAATGTTCACATTCAAAAGCACTCCAGTAAAAAGCAAATACTTTTTTTCTTTACTGTTTACTACAGGAGGTAGAGTAGAAACACAGTATGATAGAAAAGAAAAAGGTTTACAGTATTGCTTAAAGTGAACAAAATATCCATAAAACACACAAGAGCATTCTGCACAAAAAACAACAACAGCAAAAAGCCCAGATAAAAAGCGGTTGACCAAAATAAGCACAAAATTATTGCTTCTAATCTCTGCGATCTTCAGGGTTAGGTCACATGTTTTCATCAACATCACTCCTCAAAGTCCTCCTTGTACTGTATAAGTGTAAATTTAATTATAATAAAAAAACTCCTGCCACTGAGTCTGAGTTAGATTAAAGACAGCTATGGTTGTCCCAGTTTACCCAACATAAATCAGCTGTGTCAATTATTCAATTGTTTGTTTATTATCAGCTAAGATATATTTGTGGAAATTGATATTGTTTTGAACTGATATCATTGCAGAAGCAGAGGTTTTTATAGGAATCTTGTTTTTGCTATTGTGGGATGTTGTGTGTTAACATTCGTAAATACTACAGAAACAATCCATCATTTTGTTGGGAGGTATAGCTTGTCTGTTAAGAAAATGTTAGCAGTGTGGAAATGTGTTCACTGACTGCATATTGGGTGAAAACAACATGAAATGTGTAAATAGTATGGCCACAAAAGGCCAATGCTGTGCTAATTGTGTTTAGAGTTTTGAAAACATGACAACTGGTTGGACAAACCCTTGTTAGCGACTGAAAAAAAAAACCCTGTAAACCAATATCACATTTGCTTTTGGACTTCAACTTGTTTTTATGTTGGATTTCTGTTTATACTACACATTTATAAGCGTGTTATATATTTTTATTAGTTCAATTTATTAGACTCTAATAAATCGTAGTTAATCTTATCCCACTTAATCAATATTTGATCAAATCAGCCCTCAAAGGAAGATATCTAAGGGCATTACATTAAAACATGCATGATCTGACCCACATTTCTAGTTTTCTTTTATTAATTATACCAAATAAGTATTAAATTGACAGCCTGGCACACCCTTGTCAACATAATCCTAAGGTCTCCTATCAAACCTAATATTTTGTCAACCCTGCATTTTATGAAGCATTTCCTATGGTTCTCTAGCACAGTGTTTCCCAACTCTGTTCCCGAAGGCACACCAACAGTACACATTTTCAACTTCTCCATAACCAAACACATTTGAATCAACTCATCAGAACATAAGAAGAGCCTCAAAAACCTGATGTTGGTCAGATAAGGGAGACATCCAAAATATGTACTGTTGCTGTGCCTCCAGGAACAGGGTTGGAAAACACTGCTCTAGCATATAAATATTTTACACCCCCTCTGGACTTGCATTCTTATACTTATTGCTATTTATCCGGGCAGGACAATATAATATATGGAGACCAACATATAAATAGAAGTGTTTGCAAGGCTGTGAGATGAATCTGAATACTGTAGCATCAAACAGCGGCGACTCTCCTTCCATATTTAATACTGTTAGTTGGCACGAGTTGTCATGGAAACACAGTGGCATTTACTCTCCGTTCTCTCCCCAGTCCCAGGGTCCTCTGGTGTTCAGCGGCTCGGCGGAGGGAAGTGTGTGTGTATGGGAGGTGTGCGATGAAGGGCCGGAGCCCCTGCGCAGGTTGCACCTCTGGGGGCCCGAGGTCACGGGGTGTGGAGGGGAAGACGGGCTCAACGGAAGGCTGGTTCTCAGCCCCCGTGGGGACCGTGTGTTTCTCTCGTGTGGGAAGGCCAGCATACGAATCCTGAATTGGAGGACAGGTAATATACTGAATCTTCTCAATTTAAAATATGAATTAGGTTTGTGTTTAGTGTTATTTTAGAAATTATTAATAGGATTTTATATGTATTTATGTATTTTTGAATTTTGTAAATACAGTAAAAACAGTAATATTGTGGTCCATTGTTGCCTTTGGGGCTGCTCGGTTCTCCCTGTGTTCGCATGGGTTTCCTCCGGGTGCTCAGGTTTCCCCCACAAGGCAAAAGACATGTCTAAATTGTCAGTAGTGTATGAGTGTGAATGAGTGTGTGTGGATGTAAGGGCATCCGCTGCATAAAATATTTGCTGGATAAGTTGGCGGTTCATTCCGCTGTGGCGACCCCAGATTAAAAAAGGACTAAGCCGAAAACAGAATGAATGAATTGTTGCCTTATAAATAGTAGTTTCTACTTTAGCATGTTTAAAAATATAAAGTATTCCTGTAATGGCAAATCTGAATTTTTTGCATCATTACTCTCGTCTCATGTCACGTGATTATTTCTAATATGCCGATTTGGTTCTCAAGAAACATTTCTTGGTAACAATGCTTTAGATGATCTTGGTTGATGTAAAACTCATTTATTAAACTCATTTTCTAAACTCAAACATTTATTAATGCATTTTTTACATTTTTTTATCTTTGAACATTACTTCATTACTGCACTGTAAACAAACCTAAAAAAAAAAATAAAAATCGTTTTTTGGTGTTTGACATTAACAAGGATTAATAAATGCTAAAAACTGTGAACATTTGTTTTCTAATTAGAAAATTCAAACAAACTTTTAGTTTTTATTAAATAGAAACGTTTTGTAAGTACACTGTAAAAAATGCTGGGGTCCACACAATCGATTTGTGTTGGGGCAACATGAAATAATTACGTTAACATATTAGTTTTTACAAATTTAATTAGATTGAACTAGGGCTGGGCGATAAAATCGATATTGATATTTATTGACTGAACACTATTGTCAATATTTATTAAAAAAAAAAGATTCGGTATGTAGTTTTGATATGAAGCGCTATAGTTTTATTAAAATGTGGCTACTAAGCACGTGCCTTGAAAGCAATACCAATAAGCTTAGGGTATAAGTTTGTCATTTCCAGTAAAGGCGCGACTTGCACGACAAACATTGGAAACTTACATCGGAGCGGCAGCAATGATTTCCCTGTTTGTTATCCTCTGAGAAAATGATTAATGGTCGTCTAGTTATGAGAGACGCCAGGGGAGCGCAAGAGCAAAGCTCATTGTAAATGGTGAAGGAAACCACGCGTTCACACTTGTCGCTTGTCATGCGAAAATGAGTGCCGTATAGCAGCAGTGAGGAGATTGTAAATAAAAAAGGATTTAAGGTTGTCGCCAGAGTGGCTTTTTGGTTTCTTTTCTTGTGCATCCCAGCCACCAGCACCCAATCTGAAAGAGTTTTTAGTATGGGGGTAATGTAGTCATTCAGTTTCACAATTTAAAATGTTCAGTAAGTATGTATTTGAATAATGATGGCTGGTTCCTTCACTTAAAAGCTCTACCTTTATTATTGTGCACACTTTGTAACACTAAATAAAATAAAGTGGTTAAAAATCCTAATATTACTAAATGTATTGTTAAAAAATATTCAATAATTAGCAATATCGAATGATATGAAACATGATATTGTGATGATGTTTTGCAATTGATTGAACAAAAAAATAGTGTTTCAGCTCATTTTAAATAAATAGTTTAAACAAACAGCAAACATATTTTAAGTGTATGTAAAAGGCTCAAAAATTAATTAATCTTAATAATAATTTCTTTAAAAAAATAAAATATCTTGCTCTCTACACTTTACAAAATGCTGGGTTCCACAGAATCGATTTGTGTTAAGACAACTTAAAGGAATTAAGTAAACATATTAGTTTTTCAAAATTTTTGTGGATTATCCAGTGGAAATTTGAAGTTGTCCCCTAAAAACTCAAGAATTGTGTTGTTTCAGCTTAATTTAAATGAATAGTTTGAACAAACAGCAAAAGTACTTTTTTGAGTGTATATAGTACTTGTTCTTACCCTTTAGTTTTCTTTACACTTTTAATTTCAGTGTTATTAAATCTTTTTTAACTAACTTTTTTCTACATTGTCATAATGACATATCAAAAAAGAGTAGTGAACATTTATCATGCAACATAAATGCATCATAAATAAAAAACCGAAATAATTACAGTGCATAACTCTTCATACTCTTTCTATGGCAATTATTATAAAAAATATAGCTAAGGAGTACACCAGCTTCTAGGTTGGTCTTTAAAATGTTTCTGCACTTCAAATGAAGTTAACCTATGGTCATTTCAATTGAGGGTGGTGCAGTGGCTCACAGCAAGAAGGTCGCGGATTCAAGCCTTGGCTAGGTCAGTTGTCATTTCTGTTTGGAGTTTGCATGTTCTCGTAGGTTTCCTAGGGTGCTCCGGTTTCCCCCACAAGTCCAAGGACATGCACTATAGGTAAATTGGGTAAGCTAAATTGTCCGTAGTGTATGTGTGTGAATGAGAGTGTATGCGTGTTTTCCAGTGATGGGTTGTAGCTGGAAGGGCATCCGCTGTGTAAAACATATGCTGGATAAGTTGGCGGTTCATTCCGCTGTGGCGACCCCTGATTAATAAAAGGACTAGGCCGAAAAAGAAATGAATGAATGAATGAATGAATGAATGAAAGATTAATTTCAGTTGACTGACACTGATTTGTAAAGGCAGACACTTGTCTTTATAAGGTGTAACAGCAGCATATTGGGGCAAAAAAATAAATAAATAAAAAACAACCAGAGCTCCAACTTAACCCCAATCAAACATCGACAGTCCTCATCCAACCCCACAAAGCTTGAGATAATCTACAGAAAAGGATGGCAAAAAACCCTAAATGCAAATATGAAAAGCTTGAATTTTTCAAGCTGTAGTTTTGCCAAAGGCGCTCCATCTAAGTACTGAGCAAAGGCTATGAACACTTACGCATTGCAGTTATTTAAGTTTTTATTTGTATTAATATCATGGCCATTACAATATCAATATTTGGTCAAAGCAGGCCTCAAATGAAGACATTTCAAAAGACTCTGCATAAAAGCACAGATGAATAGAGCAGCATTTCTTTTTATCAAATCAATCACACCAAATGATCATGTTAAACCGACATCCGATGATCTGCCATCAACACACCGATATTTAGTCATCCTCCCGTTTTATGAAGCACTTCTTATGGATATGCCAGATTCTGTAGCAGTCAATTTTTTACAACCCCCACCGGACCTTCATTTGTTCTTTGACTCAGGGCTATTTAACAGATTTATTAGTGGAATACATCTTGACTGAGTGTATTCGCTCAGAGCTGATAATATCATCTGTGCTAAAGTCCCAATGGTTCAGCGAACACATGCAGAAGTGGAGGCTCTTTACCCCGGGGCATGCGCACACACACACACACACACACACAAAACATTTTAATCCCTTTTCCTCACAGAATGTTTTTGCCGAAGGCCATTATGTCAAGAAAATAACAACCTGTAAACAATTACATCAGATAAATCACAGTTACTGCTAGGAACGCACTACATGATGTGACGCTGTAATCGAGAGCGCTGAGATTCATAATGACGCCAGTTCATCAAACAACTCCAAGCAGGAGCTCACGACGAAATAATGAGCTTCTTACAGACTGAAAAAACATTTTTATTAACGACTGAATATACACAGCAAAGTGGGCAAGCTATTGACAGACTAAGAAAAGGAGTCTATAAATACAGAGATTATGTGAGTGTAATTAATTTTGTTCATGGCTTATTTCAGAGAATGAATGTAAGAGAAATGTTTCTAATGATGCGGCTTTGCATTGTCCAATTATTTGGCAGGCGTGATGACCAGACTAGCCAATCACAGCAGCACTGCCGGAGTCACAGATTGCGTCAATCAAATCCCGGGTCTTTTGATCGCCTCATGTTTTGATCTCGCGAACGGAGAGAGCACAATAAATCGTGAGTGATTTTTTTTTTAAAACACCTCAAAGTGTAAAACCTCAAGATAATATAATCACTCTCCTTTTCTTTCTCTCACACTTTCTCTTTCAGTGTTCTCACTTCCCCAATGCAAGTACCTGGTTTCGCTCACTTCTTCAGATCTTCCCAGGATTCTGTGCTTTGCTGCGTGGCTGACCGCAAGCGGAGACCATCGTTGGGTCACAGGAGGTCGTGACCTCATTGTTTGGGAGCAGCTTCCAGGAACTTTTAAAAAGAGGTGTGTTTTATTAGACTTAGTGTATAGTATCAGTTTTGGCCTTGTTTGCAACTGGTGTTAATGTTTATAGTGAGTCATTCAAAAGTGGTCAGCTGAGACGCATTTCTGTTTCCACCTGGTATTAACATGTTCAAATACATCTCTTGTGTCTACTTGTGTTTGGATTTTATTGAGACTCTTTGTTTTAATTTCTTTACGCTCTGCATTACTTGCGCTAAAGTGCTCAGTGTGACGCACAAGAACTATTGAATGACCGAACCATTGACGTGGAGCTAATGAGTAAGCAGAAAACCAATCCATTAGCTAATGGCCAATGCAATTTTCACACAGTATTATTGGTAAATTTCTGTAAGATTACTGGAATTACTGAACGGGTAAATAAAAATGCACAGTTTACAAAATTTTGCCAGTTTACTGGTTATGTTGCAATTTTGTATTTTGGAAAATATCTGGAATGTGTTTTACGGTCAGTACCTGGATGGGAAACTACATGGGAATGCTAGGTTGCTGGCGGTAGTGGTGTTAGTGAGACCAGCAGGGGGCGCTCAACTTGTGATCTGTGTGGGTCCCAACACCCCAGTATATCTATACTGCTGCTCAGTGAGCGCCGTCTTTCGGATGAGACGTTAAACCGAGGTCCTGATAAATACAGTCATGAAAAACCTGGAAAAGTCATGGAATTTTGACATGGCATTTTCCACGAAAAGCAGAAAAACCCACAAGGTATAGGAAAAGTCATGGAAAACAATTATCTGTATTCTTGAATATAGGTTACAGTGTTTCCTCTAGGATTTTTTCCAGCTGTGGCGGCAGGCCTTTTGCACAGATCTACCAACTACCTATGGCGATGTTATAATTCACTTACCTTTTAATACGTTTATAACCCGCTATTAAAAAATTACTGAATGTTTTGAATGAGAAGCTGTAATGTAGCTGTGGTGGGATGAAATTTGATGTGGTGCCCCGTAAACTAAACAGATTGCTGCGTGTTTTACGATATGCTGTAATAAATTTGAACATGCATTGTTTTTCTTTTACCACGCATATGTAGACCTTGCATGAAATAATAGGTCATGAAAATTTACTTCAAAGTCTTGGAAAATCATGGAAAAGTCTTTTTAGTAGTAAAAATGTGTATGAACCCTGTCCTGACTCTCTGTGGTCGTTAAAAATCCCAGGATGTCCTTTGAAAAAGAGTAGGGGTTTAACCCCGGCATCCTGGCCCATATCATAATTAGCTTCAGCACTCTGTCTCCTCTCCACTAATCAGCTGGTGTGTGGTGTGTGGTCTGGCGCAATATGGCTGCTGTTGCGTCATCCAGGTGGATGTTGTACACTGGTGGTGGATGAGGATTTTTCTCTCAAAAATGTGTAAAGCTCTTTAAGTGTCCAGAAAGTCGCTATATAAATGTAAGGAATTATTGTTATTATTATTAATATTATTATTATTAATATCTCTTCTCTGCAATTTAATGGTAATTTTCAAGAAAAGTCTGTATAAAGGGGCTATTGTAATAACTTGGTCAGGAAGTAGAAGAGTATTTTTTTTTTTTTTGATTCTCTAAATCTGGAAGAAATCAAAAGTGGACATGCTCAACTTTTTAGGCTCTGTTTACACCTGGTAATAAGATGCAATTTTGTCAATCTAATCTAATCACAATGGATGTTTCTAAATACAGGTGTAAGCGGGATCTGCAATGGTTTAAGTCTGCGTGAACTGGAAGTTGCTGAGACTTTTATTTCAATATGCTGATGTACTTCCAACTTAAACGGAATATTGAGTAGGGGGCAAGGCTTTCTTTTTGCACATCATTCACTCATAGCAAACTAATGGGAGGAGGGGTGTGGTTAGGAATATTCTGGCTGAAGCTGTCAAACTGACATCAACAAACAAGGACTGCCACTCCAAATGCATTGGTGATTTAAGTGACTTTGAACGTGGTATGGTTGTTGGCTAGCTGACAGAAAAGCTCAAATAACCACTCGTTACAACCGAGGTATGCATAAGAGCATCTCTGAATGAACAACACATTGATCCTTGAGGCAGATGGGCTACAGCAGCAGAAGACCACACCCCTATTGCCACTACTGTCAGCTAAGAACAGGAAATTGAGGCTACAATTCGCTGTGACATTCGGATGTTAGGGTCAGAATTTGGCGTCAACAACATAAAAGCGTGGATCCATCCTGCGTTGTATCAATGGTTCAGGCTGCTAGTGGTGGTGTAATGGTGTGGGGGATATTTTCTTTGCACATTGTGGGCCCATTAGTACCAATTGATCATCGTGTCAATGCCACAGTGTATCTGTGTACTGCTGACGACGTCCATCCCTTTATGACCACAGTGTACCCATCTAATAATGGATACTTCCAGCAGGATAACGTGCTATGTCATAAAGCACAAATAAATCATCTTAGACTGGTTTCTTGAACATAACAATGCGTGCACTGTACTCAAATGGCCTCCACAGTCACCAGGTCTCAATCCAATAGAGCACTATGGATTTACAGCCGACAAATCTGCAGCAACTGTGTGATGCTATCATGTCAATATGGACTAAAATCTCTGAGGAGTATTCCAGTACCTTGTTGAATCTATGCCACAAAGAATTAAGGTAGTTCTAGAGGAAAAAGGGGGTCCAACCCGGTACTAGTAAGGTGTACCTAATAAAGTGACAGGGGAGTGTATACTATATAACTTACACAACACTACGTATAGTAATATTTCATTTTTGAAAAAAAGGTAAAGGGGAGATACGCTGGAAACCAGAACAGAAGAGAAGGATGAGAGTTAAACATTACAAAATGTGGTCGTGAAGTATTGTAGTCAGATGGGATTTAAGTTTTGCTATTTGAAATTGTAAGCTTTGTTTGAGAGGGAAAACCTAAAAAGCACAGCGTTCTCTTAAAAGTCCTGACACATTTTTCGTATTTATATTCACCATATTTTCACAGCAATCAGAGCAGAAAACAAATTCTGCTGTTTTCTGCATTGATTTTCTAGTTGTCTCTTGCACATTAATATCTAAGTTTTGCAATCTTATTCCAGAATGTTACATTGAAAGATCAGAAAAAGCCGATACGTTTACCCGCCCATTGACCCTCCTCTCAAAGAAATCAGGAAAGTGGTCGATGGTGGAGAAATAAGATGGATTAAAATGCCAGATGTAAACAGGAATGCGTTTGCCTCGTGCATCTCAAACTGACTTCCTCAAGCTGATGTATTTCGCAAGCCCTTCTGCCCATGCCCAAGCCCTTCGCAATCTACTTTATATAATGTATTACTGTATATCAATTCATAGACATCTCCTGACTCACAGTTACTAATATAAGACACTCTGCTCAATGTTTCATTTAGTCAGTATATCAATATGTACATCAGTAATGAGATACTGGCTGGAATATAGTATCTTTGGGATGCTTATTAATGAGAAGTCTGCAGGAACGCTTCAGGCATAGTTTAATTGACAATGGGAACCATAGCTCACATCGAGCTCTGGATGCTGAGCCAGTGATCACATTGTGGTAAAAAAAAATAAATATTGATTTTTGTAACTACATTTCGGGAGAGCTGCGGGTCTCAACTGGTGGGTTAGAGAGAAAAATGATGTAACATGCAAATAATCAAATCCAACCAGCCATATAATTCTACACATTTAGATCAGCAAAAAATGTAGGTTCCTTACTTCTTAGGTTTTTAAAAGGAAGAGAAAATGATTCTCGTGTCTTTTGTTGTTTTTGTCAAAGACATCAAGGCTCTAGTATTTTGGCGGTTAATCTGTCACTTGGAAGATAGCCAGATTAGACAGATGCCAGCATTTCATGGCAATATCAATATCAGTGCTTAATTTCAAGGACATTTTCATTTACATTTGACACTGTTGACGGAAACATCTAAACTCGCCTACGCTGGATTTCTAATATTATCCAGTCTCATTGTCTAGTTTTTTTGCTGGCTTTACTGTGGTTTTGGACACTTTTTAGTGGTTCAAACTCAGAGGCCAAACTGTGTATCTAGATAAACCAGCTTAACACTAACCTGGCCAGGCTTAAAGATCAGTTTTGCTGGATTTTTTTTTACCTTTATCTACTGTTGGGGATGTTTTCATCCACTCAGGGGTGATTTTGTGTCTTAAATTGGACATAACTTTCTGTGTTTAAGCTAGCAGAATGATTTTTGTTTTGTTTTTTAGGCCTATCTTATTTTGACACATATTTTGAGAAAATGCTTTTGAAATTTTTAAAGAACTCAACGGTACACTCTGGACAAATTTACTACCCTTTTGTTATGTTCAGGATGAAAACATCCACTGAATTAAACTGCTGTAAAAATACATCAGATAAATATGTTTTTCAATTTGTTTTGCATAAATCTGTTAATCAGCTTCAGTCCTGATCAAAACTACTAACTTGTTTAGAAAATTACAGGATTTTAACTCTTTAATCGGCAAATTCATAAATGATGTCACTGATTTGGTGAAAAACACCCATAATGACGTATTTCAATATAAAAAGTAATTGTGGACTGGATTTTTTTAACCTTTTATCATAGTCTTGGACATGTGAAACAACATTGGCTTTGATGCATTGTTTTTGTTGTTTTTGAGCCATTGACTTCCATCCTAACCTTTTTTTGATTACAAAACCATGGCACCATGTAATACTGCTGCCAGAACTACATGGAGTAAATAAAAACAAAGACTGTGTATTTATGCACCATCCAATGTGGTTATAATGAAAGTCAATGGACATCGACAGTAAAATTAGGGAGAAAAAATGAAAATCTAACAATGCATCAAAGCCAATGTTGTTACTAATCGTTGATGTGTCCAAGACTGAGATAAAAGCTAAAAAAAAATCCAGTCCACAATTACTTTTTATATTGAAAATACGTCATTTTGTGTTTTTTGTCAACAAATCAGTGACATTATTTGTGAAATTGGTGATTAAAGAGTTAAAATCTTGTAATTTATTCTAAGCAATTTAGTTGTTTTGATCAGAACTGAGGTTGATAAACAGATTTATGAAAAAACTATTAATCTGATGCATTATTACAGCAGTTTAATTCAGTGAATGTTTTCATCCCGAAAATAACAAAAAGGTAGTACATTTGAACAGTGCACAAGGGTTAAATTGCAGTAAACAATTTTGTGCTTTGCTGGGTCACCACCACCTGTTCCATGTAAAACTCAAAACCAAAAGTAGCAGAATTTTCATTCAATATTTGGCACTTAATCTGCCACTTGAAAGCTGGCCAATTTAGCAGATGTCAACATTTGGTGAAAATATTAATATTACATTTTATGTTTGTACACACTGCCGACTAAATCATTTTTAACTAACTAACCTCCCAGACTGTTGTTTTAACAGAAGTTATTCATTCTAGGAACATCTCAGCTAAACCACCTAAACACCAATTTGTCCATGCTTGAAGACCAGATTAAATAATCTATAGCCAGTTTAGACTGGTGTGCCCAGATTAAGCTAGCTATACCAGTTTACGCTGATTTGGAGTAATAGCTGTTGTTGTTGTTGCTCACCAAATTATTTAGAACAGGGGTGCTCAAACTTTTTCTTATGAAGGGACAAAAAACAATCATGATTGAGGCTAGTGGGCCGAAAGTAATTATAGTAGCCATGGGTAATTCCCTAATTTATTTTATAATGTTTAAAAAAAATTTTTTTGTTTATTTTAAAAAATGACTAGAAAACATTGCTTTACATTAACTAATAGTGTTTTTTTTTTACATTTTATAATGAACTTGTTACAGTAAAATCATTACAGCAAAATTACATTAGTTTTTGCCTTGATTTGCTCTATATGTCGAGTGACAGTATTCACATTTTTAAAAATCTTTTAATTGAAACTAGGGATGTCCCGATCAGGTTTTTTTGCCCTCGAGTTTGAGTCAATTGATTTTTATTATCTACTGATACCGAAACTTGATCCAATACTTCTATAATACATAAAAATAAGAATTAAGAAGAGTGAAGAAACAGATCCAGGATGTTTCTTGTTTTTTATTTTAACATTCAACAACTCTGTTAACAAACAGAACACTTCTGTAAGGTAGCTTGAACAATCAAGTAATAAATAACATAAATTCTTCACTTTTGGACTTTAGTGCAACAGTAAATATAAAAAATCTAATAAAAAAACAAATAGCACCTCAACTTAAAATACCCAGAAGGCATGTATACAAAAAATAAAAGTGCCACAGTGTTTGCAAGGCCAGTGATGTGCTTTTTGGAACCGCACTCCTAACTCAGTCATCACAGTACTAAGTTTCACAGAAGGAAATGTATGTTTTTCTTAATGAAAACTAGCATCTCTATGTTGTCAGGTTTGAGCCTGTTTCTGTTCTCATCAAGGACATTTGCTGCGGCACTAAAGGTCTCATCAATTTTATAATACCTCCAGACCGCAGACATACTCGCGCTTTCCACTTCAAGCTGCTTGCGTGTTTCACTTTGCCGGCATTTAACCAATAGCGTCTCTGCAACAAAGTGATGCCAATCCGCACACATTGCTGTTTCTGTGAAGTCAAGAAAGAGGTCTAACCCTGTGCCACCGCATAACTGTAGATGTGTTAAAAAATAATATACTGTATACACATATAATCAAGTCCTGGTATATATACGGGAGGTAACGTCCAATTCCAATCGAGTCATAAACTACATGATCAGGCCTGATTTCCGATCACATAATCAGATCTGGACATCCCCAATTGAAAACATTTAAATTCAGTTGACTTATTTTGTAGCTTGGCAATTAAACAAACAAAAAAGGTAACGCCAAATTAGCAATGATCTCTGTGTTAAAGGCATTCGCCCCAACACTCTCTATCATATCTCACTGTCAGATGGGATGGTGGGCCAAATCAAAGGTTACAATGGGCTGACTTTGGACCTGGACATCTCTAATTTAGAATAATGTTGGTAGACATCCAGAGTCCAAAAAATTCTGTTCAAATCAATGTCTGCCGATTTTTAGGCTTCTTTAGCAGACTTCACAGTTTCTTATTTTGTGTTCAACAAAAGCTCAAAAATGTTTGGAATGAGTGAATGGTGAGTAAAGAATGACAGTTGTCATGTTTGCGTGAAGCATTACTTAAAACAGGTTTGTTCAGATGTGCAAGCAGCAATTTTGGTGCCAAGTTGAGTCCTTAGCAAGCCAGTGCTAAACAAAAAAAGGTACAATCTCACTTTGCGACTTAATTTAGCCATTTATACAGCGGTTTGCACATTCTGGAATATTATGCAGAGATGGAAAGTTTTCACATGTAGATTTTGCTCGTGCTGATCTTGCAAATGCACTGCATGGTTTAAAAGAGACGTCTGTGTGAACAACGGACCCTTTTTCCTCCACATATTTCACTGAAATAACACTAATGTGACACCTTAAGCCAGATATGAAGAAGATTTTTAAGTTTAACTGCCTCTGCCTAACTCTTAATGATATACTTGCTACTTTAAAAGCAGTTTGTATAATGAAGTCATTCCAAACCCATTGACAGCCGCGCTGTTGTCAGCAGAGTTGCTTCGCTTTTTGCTTCAGGCTGAGTTAAACATCCTTCTGTCCTTGTAAACAGTGTGACCCAAGTGCCCTGCACTGACGCTCTTCTGCTGTGTTTCCTCTAGAGGCGATGTCACAGTGAGACGAGACAGACGACTGGAGGACTGTATTCTGGAATCAGACAGAGACTCAGAAGACGACAGAAGTGAGGGTAAGGTTGCAAATCAAAGGCAGTCTCTTAAAACTTAAAGGGAAATTCTGTCGTCATTTACTCTCCCTTCACTTGTTGCAAACCTGTTTGAGTTTTTTATTTTCTTGAACACAAAACAAGATATTTAAAGAAAATTGAAAACATGTAGGCGACACTGTGGCTCAGTACCTCACAGCAAGAAGATCGCTGGTTTGTGTCCCGGCTGGGTCAGTTGATATTTCTGTGTGGAGTGTTCCCCGTGTTCGCGTGGGTTTCCTCTGTGTGCTCAGGTTTCCCCCACAGTCCAAAGACATGCGGTACAGGTAAATTGAATAAACTAATTTGACCGTAGTGTATGTCTGTGCATGTGAGAGTGTATGGGTGATTCCCAGTACAGGGTTGCAGCTGGAAAGGCATCTGCTGTGTAAAACATATGCTGAATAAGTTGGTGGTTCATTCCTCTGTGGTGACCCCTGATGAATAAAGGGACTAAAGACTGTTTATATTTGTCCGTCAAGCGCTTCGCGTGGTCTCATAGCCCTCGCCATGGCTGATGCCGACGCTGAGGCACATCTCTCAAAAAATGTAACTACATGTCACAACAATGCATAGCGCAAGCTTTGTGATTGGTCGGCTTGGTAGCGGTGACAGGTGTGGGCGGTGCTGAGAGCCGCGAGCCTGATGGAGCGAGTGCTTTCAAGTGTCGAGACCTGTGAAGGAGCTCCAGATATAAACTTTTGTTTTGTGTTTACTAGGGATGCTCCGATCAGGATTTTTGCAGCCGATACCGAGTACCAATTCCTTGTCATGGTGATCTGCCGATACCTAGTACTGATTCTGATCCTTTAAGCTTTATAGTGCATAAAGCACATTTTAAGTCCAAGTATGGTGCTTAAGCTTAAGATACTTAATCATTTAGTGTGTACGTGTCATGGTCAGAAGCAACTTTACTGAATAAAAAAGATTTTTAAAAAAATTGGCAAGAAAAATCACTAAAAAAGCAATTCGGAAACATTGCAAATCATGGAAGAATTCAACATGTCTCGATGAAGGTTGGAGCACATATTTAATGCATAAGGAGTTAAAATGCACACTTATATATCCATTACTTCTTTACTAAAAGGAAATAGGTCCATAAACTACTGCTTATTACAATATGTACTGTATATTACAATAAGGCGACACAGTGGCGCAGTGGGTAGCACGTTCGGCTCACAGCAAGAAAGTCACTAGTTCGAGCCTCGGCTGGGTCAGTTGGCGTTTCTGTGTGGAGTCTGCATGTTTTCCCCATGTTTGTCTGGGTTTTCTCAGGGTGCTCTGGTTTCCCCCACAATCCAAAGGCATGGGGTACAGGTGAATTGGGTATGCTAAAATTCACCGTAGTGTAAGAGTGTGTGTGTGTGTGAATGAGTGTGGATGTTTCCCAGTGATGGGTTGCGGCTGGAAGGGCATCTGCTGCTTAAAACATATGCTGGATAAGTTGGTGGTTCACTCCGCTGGGGCGACCCCAGATTAGGGGGACTAAGCCGAAAAGAAAATGAATGAATGAATGAATATTACAATAAGTTATACCATTAAATATTGAAGTTTTAAAAAAATTGTTTTAGTTTTGTTATTTCCCTAATATTTCCAGCCAGGGGTTAATGAGCTTGCAATATTGTTGAAAACACAGAACATTCAGTTCTGATATGTAAAAAGATTTCAGTTCTTATGTGTCCTCTGCTTGTAAACTCGTGAACAAACAATTGTGATTGGTTCGTTAGATCAGCCAGATTAGTAAGTAGCGATCGAGTCATGAAAAGTGATTATTGGCTGGTACCGATTTTCTGGGCGATCGATTGGAGCATTCCTAGTGTTTACCTTACGATTAAAGTTGTTGCACGTCCGCCGGATCCCGCCTCTGAATAAGTGAGTTTTAGCTACTTGTACATTAAGGTACTGTAGCGTTCAGAAAAAAACAAAACACCAGTGAAGAAACTCGACACAGAGGAACATAAAAACCTACTGCCAGTTAGTGTTTGGGAAGTGTCATTGCAGAACAACACAAACTAATGCAGAACTATAAATGCACGACTACGCGCTAGGCAGGCGCCGTCGGTCACGTCAATCACTCGACACAGAAGTATAAATCAGCTTTCAAGAGTTCACACTTAGATATTGCTTGATAATAATAGCAGGTTTGGCATGCTGTCCCAGGAGAGAACCCTGAGTTTGGAGATAATTGAGCCCAGGGCTCCCGCCTGGTCAATGAGCATGTGAGGGGGTATGAGGTCAGGAAATTCTTGAGAGCTCCCCCTGGTAAAGGAAGAAAGGAGGAGATGGGGTGGATAGGGGGGATTCTTCAAAAAACAAAGATGAGGGAGTAATGTTAGTCAGGCTATTTATAGTGAGTTTCAAATGATCCGATTGGCTTACTAATGATTACAGATGAGAGACCAGCTGTGATCAATCATATCACGTGCTACTCTTGAAATTAATGTGTGAAACTTCATTTAAGCCGAAGGAAAATGAATGAATGAAAACTTGTAACCATTGACGGAAAAACAACTGTTCTGGAGGTCAATGGTTTTCAGCTTTCTTTAAAATACCTTCTTTAGTGTTCAACAGAAGAAACTCAAACAATCGAAGAGTGAGTAAATGATGACAGAATCTTCAGAACTATCCCTTTAAAAAAATCAGCTACAACATATTTTATGGACTTCAAAAATATCCAAAAATATCAAAATTCAAGATCAAAACTGTCTTTCTCCAGAGGATAATGATGACGAAGACTCCACGACCCAGGATGCACCTGAAACAGAGGAACCCGCAAGTTCCTCATGGCTGCGTTGTGTTCTCCAGTAAGCGAGAGGAGGGGTGAATGAAAAACGAGAGGACAAGAAGGAAGGAGGAGGGTTAAAAAGAACAAACTGTAAAGCAAGAGAAGGCAAGGTCAAGCGACAACAACAAGTTGCGCACTATGGATTGAACAGATTGACTGACTGGCAGAAACAGAAGGAGGACAGAAACAACAGACTGTTTTTCTATGTAAACGTTGATCCAATAAAACCAACCGCGTTACGACTACGTGTGTGTGTGAGAGTATTTATCATCTCTGTCACTTCTGCCTATAAATATCTATGGTGTTGTTCATCATGTAAGGCTCTCATCCAACGCTACATTAATGTATATTGATTCCCCCGCCACTGCCTCTCTTCATTTGTCCTTTCTGAGTACTTTTTATTTTACTTCAACTGGTCTCGGGAATATTAATAAGCCGCTTCTTTTATTCCGTCCGGCTATTTTCGCCTTCAAAATTCATTTATTTCCTTCTCGCTGCTGCCTATTTAATTTGAACCAGTTAAGATGCATAATTAGTATTTCAATCTTTCCTCCAATCCTCTTTCCTCGCTCTCTCTCTCTCTCTCTCGTTCTCACTCTCCCTCCCTCTCCCGCACTCTATTTCTCACTCGCACAATTTCTGCATGTCTCTGTCTCTACGGCAACCAATGCTTTCCCCCACTTCCAGGCGCTCAGCCTCTCTCCCACTCCCTTCTACAGCGGCACGAGGTAGGTATGCGAGTCCATATTTCCTCCATGAGATTGTGTATCTGCTAGTTTTCCGATGTGTCTGGGTGAATTTGTGAGGTTGGAGTGCGCCGTGAGCTTGGTTACAGATGTTGAGTTTTGTTTGATGGATGGGGATTGAAGCCGTGTACGCATCCACAGGTGTGTTCCACAGTAGTTCCTAGGCTTCAGCATGTGGTTTTGGTTGTCGATGAGTGCGTGCGCAAATGTGTGTGCTTTTATTTGTGTTGTCTCAGAGCCAGCAGGGTATTTCTCCACTACAGCCATCTGTTTGTGGTCTTTTAGTCAGTGTCAAGGCTGAGCCCTCCCCCTTCCAGCTCTGTTTCTCTTCTCATCCTTCTCTCTTTCTCATTTAAGAGATGATCGGAGCGGCGAGGAGTCAGTGAACAGGCAGAAGCGATGGAGCGATGGTAAGCCAGAGTGTACTGTTTGGGTTGCACTGTGCTCTCAGATCTGACCAGTTAATTTCAGCAGCCCGTTGGCTTGCATCAGCTCCTGCTTTAAGTCTCTTTCCATCTGCCTCTCTCACTTATGTGCTCACTTTTTCCGATCTCTAGCTTTTCTTTTTCAATCCCTCCTTCCGTCTTTTTCGTTGCTTGTCTCTCCTTCCCCCCCAGCTCCATCTCTCCCCACATTGGATGCATTCCCCTTTGGAGCTTCCTGCTGGTCACTGTCATTTTTTGCACTGCCACCGGTGACACAGATGACAGGAAGTGGGAGGAGTTGGCTGAAATGCAGATGCCAGTCACGGCGCAGGCCAGCACCACTCAGCTCTGGGCGGTGGACTGGGGTCCCACGCAGCCCCTGGAGGACGAGACCCATCATCTCATGTCCAGCCTGGAGACGGACAGTTTGAAGGCGACCACGTCCGAAGACTGGTCCCATCGTCGAAATGCGCCTGTCAATCAAACACAACGCCCGACTGCTGGAGAGAAGGACAAAACGGAGACTGAGGAGCAGGACACAGAGGAAGGTTGGTATGCGTGAAATGAGTTCTTTATCTGAGAGCTGCATTGCCAACAGGGCTTTGGGCTCACGCTGCTTCCTCATAGTAGCAAATCTGCGCTTGAGGAGAGCTTAGATTTCTCTCCCATTGAGGGAGGCATCAATGCAATCAATACAATTTTACCTGATTACGACACCCACCCTTTCTCGCCCCCACATTTTACTGTCTCTCTCCTGTAGCTCATTGTTGCTTTCACTCAAGCATCTTTCTTTGTGCCATTCTACATCTCTGTTACACCTCTATAACACTTTACAGTAAGAGTACATGAATAATGATGTGTTAATAAGTAAACTAAACATTATTATGAACTAATGATGAGGAAATGCTTGCGCTAATCATCAACTTAACTTTAATAATGAAAAATAATGAATAACGGCTACCTTAACTACTTGTAAGTACATGAATTGTTTGTTAATTAATGTATTAATTACCACGGTAGATTATGCTTAATTTAACCATCATAAACTTATGACATCTTAATGTATAATTGTATCATGACTTTACTTGGAGGGGCACATCATCCTTAACCCATTATTAACTACTCATGAACTCCTTATTAGAGGTGTAATCGGGCCATAAAAGTTAAACCCGATAGGGCCCGAGCCCGACAAGTATATTTTGATTAGCCTATGTGCTCTGGTTACATTATGCATTTATGATTTCATTAATATTTAGTTATAATTTGAAAATCCTTTACTCATTAAGATTAGGCTATGTGTTTGTGTGTAGGAACATTATTGAATCCACTGTAAATGGCTTTAGCGCAGTCCTGCGCTCACTGACCAGCACTGAACTCCCTTTCACTGTTGCTGCTACAGGCCGGGATGCACAGTACTGATCTGGCTCATTTTGCAAGTTTTTAGTAGGATTGTTTGTTCATCTTCCATCAGCCAAGAACATCCATTTCATTTTCCATGACAGCAGTTTCAATGTAGTGAGTGACCTCGTCATTTTCCCTGTCAGCTTGCTGTACATTGCTGTTTAGCGCTCTATCGTAATACGCAGTGTATGAGCGTCTGCCAAAATACCTTGATGGCTAGAATGATCGTTCTTTTTTGAACTGACGGCTGGCCTAACCGCAGTTAAAATTCATTATTTTTGACTTCTCCGCTATCATTTGTTTCACCTTTGCAGGGATGAATTTTAATGTTGTAACAAACAATTTGATTACTTTCTTGCGCTAATCGAAATGTATCACATGACTGTTCATTTACTGCGCAAGCCCGGCTTGACCCCGTCTAAACTGATAGAAATTAGCCCCGAACCCACCCAAACCCGTTGGGGGACTAGTGCGTTTACACTGAAAAACAATAGAAAATTGTACTGTCAACATCAGCATGAACAGTTTAAACACAGGAGTTTATGAGTAGGTAAGTATGTGTTCATGGTGATGTGCTCCTTCAAGTAAAGTCATGACATAATTATACATTAACAGCTCATGAGTTCATGTTGGTGACGTTTAGCTTAAACTTAAATGCTAATTATTAAATTAATTAACAACATAAACTAACAAGTCATTGAAGTAGCCGTTATTCACACAAACTCTTCAGCTATTTGTAGTTGCTAACTGTTGTAGCTCATCATTATTCAGAATAAAGTAATGTTTAGTTTACATATGAATACACCATTCTTCATGTACTGTTATTGTAAAGTGTTACCTTGTTTTTCATTCAAGGTATATGTTATAATTAGCTTACGCACCATTTGGTATTCAAACCCATACCCTTGTTGACAGGTTTTGCTATTTGAAGGAAGTATTGTAATCGTAATTTGAAACGCTTTTGACGTTACGCACATCAAACAAGATCTTTCACATTCCTGATTCGGCCTTTAGAAATCTGTTACTGAAATCGCACATTTGTTGGCCAGCAGTCTGAACACTGGCAAAGACATCTCGTCTTTCCACTTCAAAGATTTTAAATTCAACTTAAGACGGGTGCAATTAAAGTGAAATTCACATTGAAGGGGAGCCAATTCTTCCATTTCACCCCCCACTGATTATTCTTTTTCTCTGTGATTTCTGTCTTCAGTGGACCCACAGTTTTATGTGACGGTGACGATTTCATCTCTGCTGATTCTGTCCGCGGTCGTCATCTCTGCTAAACTCTGGTGAGATGTTTCAACACTTCTCTGCCTGCATGGTTCTGTCATACGTCCCCTGAGACAGCTTGCTCCCCCGTGTGTGTGTATGTGTGACTGACTGAACAGTCAGTGTGTCATAATGGTCTCACACAACACATTTCCACAAACTTTCAGCTGAGGGTTCTGCTGTTCAGTAAAAGTTCCCTGCAGGACCATTAAAAATGTCATCTATGGATATTCTAACTCTGCAGACACCAAAAGTGTGGACACCTTACAGTGTTTTATTGTGCTGGTTTAATTAGAAATGTAGCCCGGAGCGTTGGGGGCCATCAGGCACAGGAATGCATTTGTAGTTACTCGGACGGCAGCATTCGATCGCATAGATGATCATTAAAATGATATAGAGAGCCGAGGTACAGCCCATATCATCCTGAGAGTAACTATAAACACAGGGTGACAGGTTATGAGCGTGATTTATGACCACCTGCCTTATTTTATGCTAGAATGTTCCCTTCTCTGAATTCAGTTCAATCAGAAAGTGTCAAACTCTTGCGCCAACGCTCTCATGGCCGTTCGTAACTATTTTACATTTCTGACAAGTCGACGGCTAATTTGTGTCAGTTCATACAATCTCATTTGTACATTTCTTACACTATGCATATACTAGGGTATGCATTCAGTGTGCTGTTATGCAAATTTCATGTGTACTTGCTTTGTTTTTCTGTGTATGTACACTACAGTCTTGGCCCGCTATTCATCTTGAATGTTTTTGCACAAGTTTGACTAGTTTTTACAAGCATCGACAGGTTAGGATTACTCATGATTTCTTGACTGAAAAAGCACAGATAATGGATTATACTTTTAAATGAATGCCTGATGGTTTTGCTCTTTGCCGTATCAAAACTATAAAGGGTCCATCACTTGAGATTCCAAGCCATTTGTTCTGGTCATTATTTTAGGCCCTCATCGATTGAGACCTCATGCCAGAGCTGAACAATGCAATAAATGGCCTTGTCTCAGATGTCACCCCAAACGCTTGCGGTCACCCATTCATGAAGTACTGCAGCTTTGATTGTTGGACAGAAGTCTGGTGTGGAGTTCACCTCAATGTTGTCTTGGCAGAAGTGCACATCAGATTCCTTCTGGTAGCTAAAATAATAAATGGAACACCTTATGGTCTCATGGACTCAAAGTATATGTTAGCTTATGTGTACGGTTCAACATACACTGTACAAAAATGTTCATTCATGTTGTCCCAACACAAATTGATTGTTATGAACAATTAAGTGAATTGAACATAAAGCAATTAAGTTGACCCAAAAAAAATCTCAAAAATTGTGCTGTTTCAACTCATTTTGAATAGGTAATGTGAACAAGGAGCAAAAATCTTTTTTCGAGTTTACAGCCTTTCAAAGTATACTATGTTTTACAGCATACGTAGTAGAAGGGTTCAATAAATGTACGCAAGAAAGAATTATCCTTGTCTAGTGTCTTCATTTTCCTTCTTCAAAAGTTATGAGCTACTAGAATGTCTTCCAGCAGGCAACATGATGTCAGATTGACGTTGTACCCCAACATCATGGCATGTTGTGTTTTGTTTGGAAATGAAAATTGGGTTGACGTCAGAACCCAACGTCAGGCCAACATCAATATCCAACGTCAGACAGACGTTGCATTTTGGTTACTTTCCAATGCAACCTAAAAACAACAAAATATCAATGTCTAATGATGTTACAGCCTGACATGTATGGACGTTACCAATATTACATCTATCAGATGTTGGATTTAGGTCTTATGCATGACGAATAAAGGTCAGTATTTGACATCAATATGACACTGGTTTAACATGTTGGCTCAACGTTGGATTTTGGTAACTTTTACCTAAAATCAACAAAATAGCAACGTCATTTCACGTCACTATTGGATATCAAAATAATGTTGTCCTTAGGTGCTGGCGACCTAAATCTAACCTAATATTAACGTCTTATGATGTTGTGTGTCTGCTGGGTTTGTACTTGATTACAATAGTGGAGATGTTTTATTCTCAAGCTTTTGTCAGTGTATTCTTTTATTATTTTTGCTGTCTTCAGTAGTTTGTTGTTGTTCTTGTTTTGTCACCCTTAAATTTCTTTTCCTAGCTTGAAATAACAGCTTGGGTGTTTACACCATTGTTAATACAGCAATTGGACAATGTGATTATATATAGTCTAGTATGCACATCCTATTCTGGCGACAAAACGTGTCATGCACAAAACGATGTATGGGCAGCCACTGTAATGTGGCATATGTGTATTAATAGGAAAAGGTTTTAGGGAAGAATTTTTACTTCAATTTTTTTGCATCGTACAAATTCAGAAACATCTATGGTTTCCCTGGAAATTGTGGATGCTTCAGCCAATCACGTACTTTCTTTAAACTGCGGCAAAGCAATGGTGCAGGTCACTACAAATCAGACGTTAAGGCAATGTTTGTGGGCTTGTTTGTAAGATCGATAGAGAGGTTTAAAGCTGTCACATCACGAACTCCCGACGGGTTTATGTTAATGTGAAGCCACCGCTCACCTAAAAGATCAGACCGGCGTTTATCTGAGCAGAGCCGAGGGCGATTTTATTGCATACACAAGCTCTTCTCTGCTATTAATCTCTGTATGCCCCACACTAGCCTTGACAGACACGCTCGCGCTCATTTAACAACCTCCAGCAGCCTCCGCCCGTCATCATCATCCCGTCAGAGCGGAGCTGGACTCAACTCCCGCCTGAGTCACTATAGATAAGTGCATATCGCTGCGAGCCATTAATATTACATGGCACGTCACGCCGTGAATGCGACACTTTGTCTTCCTCACGGTTTCTGGACAAATATGATTTTAAGCGAATATTTCAGCGTTTCCATCTCGCTTTAATTTCCCTGCCTCTACTTGTTTTCGCTGAAGGCGCTATTAAATTAAGTCAGAGAGTGAATGAACTCCCTGTCAATGTCACTGAAGGGTTTGCCGCCTTTTTCGTTTAATCTCTCTTTCCACGCCTCTGTGTCACTTTCTTCGGTGTATGTTTTTTTTCAGTTAGTTCCCCCTGGATGTTGTTCTAATCTCTCTCTCTCCCTTTCACTTTCATGCAGTTATGACCGCAGTCTTTCTCAGCGTCCCCCGCCGCTCTCTCTCGCCATTCCCCGACCCATCGCTCAGGAGGACAGCAGGCAGACTTTGCACAGCACTCCATCCTTCCCCGACAGAGAGAGGTGAACCTACAGACTCACTGCCAGCTCGACTGTAGTGTGTTTGCGTGTGTGTGTGTGTGTGTGTGTGTGTGTCAGAGAGAGAGAGAGAAAGAGAGGTAAAGCTAGAGATAACAGAGCAGTAAACCAGGTACTCTCCGAGGGAACTCCGTAAATAAAAAAGAGCTCATGTTCCTAACAAATAAATAAACAAATAAATAAAGAGGTTGTAAATGGATTCTAGTAAAGATGTCTTGAATGATTATTGTTTTTTAGGATAAAGGCTAAGAAATAAAAGCATTTTATAGGTATACTGGAGCATAATGTTGCATAAAAAAATAAATATTAAGATTACGTTGTTATATCATTTAACATTACATACATTTTTATTATTATTTTTTATGGAGTTTATTTGTGAGAATAGGGTATGTAAAAAACTATTTAAACTTTGTTGATTTGTATTGTATTTTTAATCTTTTATTTATATCTTTATTTATATTTTTATATATATAGAAATTACTATTACATCGTGAACCCATTGATTAAAGAAACGTAAGTGTAAAAAGTACCCACACAATGTATTATGTAGATGAATGAATGGATCAATATTAAGATTTTATTAATTTTTTTTATAAACTTAAAGGGCATCTATGATGAAAATCATCTTTTAGAAACTCTTTAGACAGACCTGTGTGTAGGTATAGTGTGTCCACAGTCATATTGGGGTGATATAAAGACCATTAGTCTCTTTTTTTAACTTCCTGATGTTAAAATAGGATCCAAATCCCTCCCATTTTGAGGCCAACCGCAACGTGACGTAAAAGTGCCGTTTCCCTGCCCACCGAATGAATTGACGCTTCAATTCCTATTTGTGGACGTTAAATCAGGTTTATTTTGTGCATTAACATAATGGATATCCATGCAGGAGTGTACATTAATAAGTGACCTGTCACATTTGCAGTGCAAAGTTAAATGCGCAAGCTGTGTGCGTGTGTGTGTGCATGAACTTTGTAACAAATAGTGTGTGACTCATCGTTGCAGAAAGGCTTGAATAAACTTCACAACAAATACATCAAATAATCAATAGGAAAGTTCTTACTGTAGTATTTCTCAGAAACGTTACGATCAGCTTTCTTCATGTCTGTCACTGTGCTGTTCATCTGACACAGCAGATTGAGGCACACTCTGACAGGCACATGGGAACGGTGGGTGGGGAAAACCAGCATTAAAGGCACAGGCAACGAAAACAGCTACAAGATGCTCAGAGCTGAAAATTAGAAACTCCTGAAAGGTATAATAAATAATCTGATGGGTGTTTTGAGCAGAAACTTCACAGACACATTCTGGAGACACAAAAGACTTGCCTTAAATCTTGAAAAAGGGGTAAAATAGGTGCCCTTTAAGTTAAAAACTATAAGTAAAAACAGGCCTAAATGTTTGAATATTATTTTAACTCTATTTTAGTTCACACATATACTATAGTTAAATATGGAATCAGTGAATTAAAAATACTGAATCTAAATTCATTCCACTAATTAAATATTCAATTCCTACATTTGAACAAATATAGTTAACATATGGAAAATAGGTGTTGATTTAAAAACAAATCGATTTTAGTTCTCAACATTGACACAACTATGTGGTGGTTACTTAATTACCAACAAATTGTATTTTTATGTCATTACAAATCTGGGTAGATTCTTTTAAAAAGGTCCAATAAACAGAATTCAGTGAATTAATATCAATTTTAACTAGAAATGTAGACACCGTGTTATGTACAGCTGATTCCTTTGAAAGTACATCAATAAGTATGTGCTGCTAGACCAATGGTAATGCCTTGCAATACAAAGCAGGCAGTTGGCCGTTGTTGTGGATGTTTTCTTCAATGGTTGTGAATATTTCAACAGCAGAGATGCAGGGAAAGAAAGAGAGTGTGCCATCTATGAAATCAGACCCCTTTTCCTGCCGCTCTATGCATTTCAGAATTAATCTCACTCTCTATAATAGAGCGTGACTTCTATTAATTTAATTTGCCGTCTGTTTCTTCATCTCTTTACCACGCTGCAGGATACCAGTGGTCAATCTTTGAAGAGCCGACTGTTCCAAGCGTGATAATCGAATCCCGCTGGCTTGATACAGACTCCGGTGTGGCCGTTGGTGTGAAGCATCTGAATGTACATAACATGTAGATATATAGACGACACCTGTGTGGATATATATATGGATGCATACATTTGCTTGGATGCTCTGATGGAGGTTTTGTGGTCCAATGGCTCTTCGTTTCAGGCTCTACATCTTTCTTCCAGTGCAGTTTGTACAGTATTACACTCATTAGCCCAAGGGCTCCAGGAACGCTACGTCCTCTACCATGAAAACAATCATTAGCTTCTGATCTTGGAATAAGCTGTGATGTATGTAGTCATTAATTAAGTATCCGGCGTGACGTGCTCGCAGTAGCCTATGTCTCATAAACACAAAGGTTACAGCTGCCCAGCACTGCCTTTTCTCGCACTTTGTGTAGCATTTATTTGGGCTTAACGAATGACTGCAGTTATTTCGAGGAGTTAAATATAACTCCCATCATCTGTTTACAGTGCTTTGTTTCATATTGGCTCTGTGTCTCATGGAAACAGTGGCTGCGATGACGTCCGCTGAAACACCTCAGCGGTGTTAACTTATAATTTACTTAAGCTGACGAACATTTGTGTGATTCTGGCTCAACATCTGTTAAAGGTGTTTGTGAAGTTTGCGTAATTATATTCCAAGCGTGTTGTTATGCTTATTAT
Organism: Danio tinwini; assembly: GCA_903798205.1. Taxonomy (NCBI): domain Eukaryota; kingdom Metazoa; phylum Chordata; class Actinopteri; order Cypriniformes; family Danionidae; genus Danio; species Danio tinwini. The sequence continues at coordinate 7,055,364 of CAIGQZ010033112.1, forward strand.
TAGCACTATACTTCTAAATCATGGCCATATATATATATATATATATCTCTCTCTCTTCTCGGGGGTGTTTTGAGACTTAAAAAAAACAGTCTTTTTGGTTAGCGGGGAGTTAGCGCTCACCAAAATGGCTGAAGTTTGTGATGTTTTCGTGTTGAGTTTATGGTAAGCACAATCAATGATGGTGAACTTAAAAACAAGCTGGGCGCTTCCATGGCATATTTAGTTTAAAAAGCAATTAAATAAACATGCCACACGAGTTTGTTTGATGCATCGCTAGGCTAACAACTCATGGCTAGCGAGGTAGCTTGGGGTTTCTTGTTTATATTTATGAACCCACAACTATCAGGGGGGTTCGGTTTTTCAGGCGGTAAAGTTTTATGATAATCTTTTGAAGTCAGTGTGAATCGATAATTATTTTACATGTGTGTTTGCCATATTTGAGAATGAAAGAGGATGTTGTATTTCTGTCCTACAATGGAAGTAATAGCCTGAATGTTTGCTAAAATAATCTTTGAATATCTAATTGGATAATGGTTGGCATAATTCAAAAGAGTGCAGCATTTTCTGCCTATTTCTTAGGCAGCGTTGTTTTTTTCTTCTTCAATATTTCTTTTCTGTAGGCATTTAAAAAAAAACATCTTTATTAAAGTGTTATAAGTAGGGCCAGACAGAATCTGTGGATATTTTTTGCTATTTCTGCGCAGAATATTTTATAAAAATAAAAAAAACTGAGGATTTATGTGGAATGATTTTGGGTATATCGTAACTAAAAACTTAATATGTTAAATAAAAACTAATACATTTTAAACATTTATTTAATGTTTACAATGCAAATCCTATTTGATCCATTTATTTGGTAAACAAATCAAGTCTCTCATACAATATATCTACTAAAAGAGATAATTACTTTACAAACTGTATTGTAAATCATATGAACCTTTTCATATTAGTCAGTAATATTACTGAAATTGATTTAAAAACTGAATAAATATAAATTTACACACAACTAAATAAAGACTCAACGATGGGTTAAAGATCTGCAGATTTCTGCGCACACAGATTCCATGTGGGCCTAGTTATAAGCCATGAACAGCAAATGAAATGAGGGAATGACTTTAAAAGGGATCCCACGGAGCACTGCAAATTAGGGTTGGGCGATGTCGACCAATTTGGCATTGTACGATGCCTAATGTGTAACATCGGGATAGACGATGGCATCGTCGTCGTAGGCAGCTGTGAATTAATCATTTATGAATAATTAATTAATTCACAACAAATTCATTATTTGTAGCCTACCGTTTCAACTACCTAACCCGCATGGTCTTTGTTTTACCCATAACCAACTCATAAATAACGTTAAGTTACACACCAATTACCACCTGTCAATCACTTTTTCCGTGGGACATGAATATGCAGAGCTGATCTGTGACGTTATAATAGCGTCGACAAACTTGGTTGGTGAAGAAGGTGCACAACCAACAGGAACCAACCAACAGTATCTGAGGTTTTCGATAAAATTACAAAAGGATACGATATAAGTACAAGCGTGAAAGCGAAAGATTGAAGCAGTGTTCAGACGCTGTGACACGTTATCTGATCAAAGACAGAAGAGTCGTTAGATAGAGACAAGATTAATTAACTATCACGTTTAACATCTTTAGTGAGAGGCGATCCAGCGGTACATCCTTGATAAACTGTCTGACGTGCACTGCTCTGGGGTTTTGTGCTCTGTGTGTGTGTAGTCACGTGATGTGTGTTTTCAGCTGTATAGTGTGGACGGAGGGCTGTTCAGAAATGCTAGGTGAAACGCCAGTGTGGAAGTGGATAATTTTCGTTCTAAAATGCCATTTTAAAACTAAGAGGTATTTGTGTAAATGGGGCCTAAGTGTGTATTTTTCGCGAGCGGGTTGCTGCTGCGACGGGGACAGGGCGGAGGATCGTGATGCTGGCTCAGCATTGTGATGTCTATCAGCCATGGACGATGGCATCGCTATCGACCCAACCCTACTGCAAATGACACAATCAACTGATAAGAGACATTATTCATTTAAATTGGTTAGGTGTAGCTAAAAAAAAATAAAAATATTTTTAATTAAGTTTATTACAGAAGATATTTTATTATTAAGTATTATTAAGCATTTGAGTGCTTATGCAGGCTGACATCATCATGATGCTTTATGTAAGTGGGCGAAACTAAAGATTGCTTTGCCGTGTTTATCTCTAATTGGTGGAACTCTGTACAAAATAATGGGTAATGTACTTTTTCTGCAAGGATTTTACTATTAAATATTAGGGATGCTCCGATCGATTGGCCACAGATCAGTATCGGCTGATAATCACATTTTATGCCTCAATCGGTACTCGCTAATCTGACTGATCACATGAACCGATCGCACATGTTAGTTTACAGGTTTACAAGCTGAGGAAGATGCATTTTAACTTATTATGCATCAAATATGCGCTCCAAACCTTTTCTTCATTGAGGCCTTTGAATTCTTCTTCCATCATTTGCAGGGTTTCCAAATTGCATTGTTAGTCATTTTTCTTAACAATTTTTTTATCCGTTTTATCTATTATTTTCTGTAAAGCTGCTTCTAACCATGACATGTCACACTAAATGTTTACGAGACGTGTTTAAGGGATTATATGCAACATCCTTCATTTATTCTCTTAAGAAAGAAGAGATCTCCACTTAAGTATCATACTTAAAGGGAAATTGTGCTTTATGCAATGTTAAAGTTATATAAAGCATGAGGCATCAGAATCGGTAGTCTGTATCGACAGATCACCATGATGAGGAATTGGTTCTCAGTATCGGTTCCAAAAATCCTGATCGGAGCATCCCTATTAAATATTGTTTTAAAAACAGGTTGAAGGCAAACATGGTTTTAAGGAGCAAAAGTTAGTTACTGTTAAAAATGTATTATCCAATGGAGAGGTTATAAGCCATGAATGCACCAAACTTGCATAAATCACAAAATCGCTGTCTTTCATTAAAAGAAATATTAAATATATAAATTGGAATAAAAGACCAAAGTACAAGACTCGAAGTACTTAAGTATTTTATTTTACCTCTGTAACCTGACTGTTGCACTCTTTAGCCTGTGTGGTCTAAGAGATATCATGTTTTTTGGCTTCAGAATAATATGCACTGATAAATTATTCGCAATATGAACGAATACTACTATCATTAAATGTTCAGATTTGATTTATATCACATGCTTTAATGCAGAAAAAAAAAGATTCTGCTCCAAGCTATATATTTCCAAGGAAATCATAATCATTCTACTCCCAAACAACCACATAACTCATGAAAGAATATATAAAAAATAAAATGAGGAGAGAGGAAACAAGAAACTAATGTGCCATTACGGTTTATGTGCACGGCGGATTGAATTCCCTCTTAATTTCCCTTCTTGTACAAGAAGAAGCTACACCATGTGAGATATGTTTGGAGGTTTCACATCATGTATGTAGCACTGCCTTAAAATATGTGGTTCGATGTACTATGAAGTCAATAAAAAGCCATCTCTGGTGTTTTGAAACGTGTGTTGTGTTTTTTTTTTTTTTTAAGTGACTCATACGAATCACATACGCCAAGCAGTCCGGCCAAAGGGACACCGCACAGCAACAAAAACACCGGGACACAAACACACTTCACACGTTCACTTCAGACGCACAAGAGTTCACAGCTCCCATCTGCTCGGAGCTGAGAGACTGAGAAACAGTGAACCTCAGTCACACCGCCTGAAATTAACACCACTATTTTTAGAGAGAAAAAGAAGATGGTTTGTCTGTGTGTGTGTGTGTGCCTGTGTAAAAGGATCATGGATTTTGAGGTGGATGGATTTCAGCGAACGGAAAAGAGAGAGTGGAGGCAGGGGTTAATGTAAAAGTAGATCATCGCTCTCCGCTTTTTATTGTTCTCCTCGTTTCTCAGTGGCTACCGCAAGTTAATCGCTACCATTACGGCCCATTATGCAGGACAGAGAGAGAAACAGCGCTTTAGTCGGACTTTATGGCTGGATAAAGGGCATTTGGCGTAAGGCACTGGCAGGAAGAGTGGATGTGCTGAGAGGAAACCAGGATGTTATTTCAGGGCTCCGACATTAAAGTGTGGCTAATTAATGTCATGACCTCTTAACAGACATGCCCCCATTGAGACGAAACATTTAGCAGCACTTAACATTAGAGGAAGGGAAACATGAAAGCTAGAGAACACACAGGGCTGACAGATGGATATCATTTATTCATTGGCTTCGTCAATTTACATCCAGATTTAATAACGAACGAAAGGAACACGCAAAGGAAAAAGGGGCATGAGTCAAATTAAATGACATTTACAACACACTCGCGTATATGTATATATATATTTATAAACACTCACACACCCGGCTTCGTGTAAAAGTTGTGTTACTATGATGATGGTTTGTGTCTGAGAGGTGGCCATTGGTTTGCTTATCTGTTTTTCCAAGCAAGCAGTCCACAATATGTCTGTCTGTCTGTGAGTGGCTTTCTGAAGGGTTTGGGATCAGTTAGACTTTGACCAAATTTTTCCGCTCCCACGGAGGCTGAAATACATAAAAGCAAAGCATTGTTTGTTAAATTATCGAATTCATTTGTTTGTATGATTATCCTTGTTGCAACAAAAAGTGCATATTTTAATGTTAATCATCTAGTCCAATTTACATCCGTTTTGAAAGCCTTAAAGTGCTTTGTGATGCCTTGTGAATGTTAAAGATATTCAGTTCTTCTAAGATCAAAGTGCACTGTAAATAGAGCTATTGTCTCAAAAGAACACACGGATTCAGAACCGCCTTGAATTAGTCATCTATAATTTCAGTCTTACTTCCAGCTCAAACCTACATGTGCTTTATGTAACAAATTTGCATAATGTCAGTTTATGGTCTTCATTGGCTGCAGGCAAACAGCATCTACTTTAACAAGCCATGAAGTAATGTTGTTTTTGACAGTTTTTGTTGGCACACCAGAGTGCTCTTGGGTCTTCATATGATTACAGATGAACCACTGAAGTCACATGGAACATTTTGGCTGGTTTTGGATTGGAACAACATAAGTAATTAATGGCAGAATGTTAATTTTTGGGTGAACGAACCCTTTAATAGTGAAGAACTGAAAAACGACTTGCTTTTCTAAAATCTTTAGAACAAATTTAGGATTTCTTTCCTTAAAACCTTTTAAAGGTTCCAAATGTATCAACAGAATAAAACAAGTTGCTCAGGGCTTTAAGTACTACAATACACTATGATGTTTAATTAGACCCCCTAGTTTTTTATGATTTTTTTGTGATAAAATTAGATTTTAATCTTGTTTACCATATTAGGTAGCCTACTATGTTAAACCTGCAATCTGACACAATGACACAAATTATAAAAAAAAAGCTTCTTTTTTTTGGTCTCTTGTCAAGACACAATCTAAAACAGAGCATGGGGATGCGTTACGGCTTCCCCTACTGTAATACACCTAAAACACGGATTGCCGTAAAACTTGTCAATGGCAGGGAAGTGTTTTCTCTTGTTAACTGCAGGGAAAGAGTTCAACAAAATCATTTATCAACTAGACACACATCATAATACCAGCCTTACATGTAAAGCACAAATAATGTCCTTCAATTGGTCATGTCCAGCAGCCGTCATCCTTGAACCAATCTCCATCATTGTAAGCTGCTTGCTTTTCTGTCCGTTCTATTGTTCTGTTTGTTAGATGTTTGCTCACACTTTTTTGCAGACTGAAGCGCGTCAAATGCACAAAACGCCCAATTTGCGCCACAGGATGTCTAATCCAATCTTTGCATTGACTTCACATGTAACTTACTCATGCTTCATCCGCATCTGCTTACTGCACAGGTTGCAACGTCATGTAAAACAATTATTTGCAAAGTGAAATAAATATAATTTGATTATATGGTTTGGAATTGGATGTTTCATGAGATTTACTTTTTATTGCGTTTAAATTAAGAATTTTGCAAGATCACAAAAATGTGTGACTTTTTTATTGATTTAGCGATCGCAAAACCATGAAAAACTAGGAGTCTGTTTAATAGACGTTGGGTTTTGACATTATTTCAAAATTTATTAAAGTGTTCATTATTAGAAATGAGAAATAAGTGTTATAATTTAGAAATGAGTAATACTCTATAAAAATGCTGTTTTCCACACAATCGATTTGTGTTGGCACAAAAGAAAAGAATTAAGTTAGTTTATTCGTTTTTACAAATGTAAGTGAATTTAACATAAACTATTGAGTTTTCCCCCTAAAAAAAAACAATAATTGTGTTGCTGAAGCTCATTTTAAGTAGGTTGAACAAACAGCAACCATCATTTTTTCAGTGTAGATGTTTGTGTTGAAAGTGCTAGGCCATCAGACCAATCAGAGCAGTGCAGGCTCCAAGCTTAGAGAGACCAAGAATCTTCAAGATCCTCAAATACTTTTTGAAATCAAAGAATAACTGTCACTTTTTAATAGAAGTTCAAAGCAGCTTTTTCTGGAAAGTTTGCTTTCAATGCTAAACACCTCTGAACTACCAATGATGATGTAATTGGAGGCCATGGCTGTCTAGCTCTGCCTTTGACTTTGGAATGTACTCTGCTTCATTTCAGTCTGTTAAACATTCAAATCTATGAGTAAAAACAAACACCAAAGAGATGCTTTACAGTAGAAATTGAAGTTTAACGCTGATGTAATTCGAAAGCAACACTGACAATGCTTACAGCAGCCTACTGTTAAAAAAACGACATGGCTTTACTTGAATAGAGTGTTAAATTAAAATTTGCTCAAATATATCCACATCACTTTTAATAAATGGCTTTTTAACTGCTGCTTTCATGCCGCTGTATTTGCAGCTGCATGACTTTCATTGTTGGAAGGAAAACATGCAGGATATACACTCACCGGCCACTTTATTAGGTACACCTTACTAGTACCAGGTTGGACCCGTTTTTGCCTTCAGAACCGCCTTAATTCTTTATGGCATAAATTCAACAAGGTACTGGAAATATTCCTCAGAGATTTTGGTCCATATTGACATGATAGCATCACACAGTTGCTGCAGATTTGTCGGCTGCACATACATGATATAAATCTCCTATTCCACCACATCCCAAAGGTGCTCTATTGGATTAGATCTGGTGACTGTGAAGGTCATTTAAGTACAATGAACTCGCTGTCATGTTCAAGAAACCAGTCTGAGATGATTTGTTCCAGTCAGACATGGTGCGTTATTTTGCTTGAAGTAGCCATAAGAAGATATGTACACTGTGGTCATAAAGGGATGGACATGGTCAGCAACAACACTCAGGTAGGCTGTGGCATTAATACAATGCTCAATTGAAACTAATGGGCCCAATTTGGGCCAAGAAATTATCCCCCACACCATTACACCACCAGTCTGAACCATTGATAGAAAGCAGGATGGATGCCAAATTCTGACACGACCATTCGAATGTCGCTGCAGAAATCGAGACTCATCAGACCAGGCAAAAATTTTTCCAATCTTCTATTGTCCAATTTTGTGGTGAGCCTGTGCAAATTGAAGCCTCAGTTTCTTGTTCTTAGCTGACAGGAGTGGCACCCGATGTGGTCTTCTGCTGTGTTGTTGTGTGTTTGGAGATGCTCTTCTGCATACCTCTGTTGTAACGAGTGGTTATTTAAATTTCTGTTACCTTTCTGTCAGCTCGAACCAGTCTGGCCATTCTCCTCTGACCTCTGGCATCAACAAGGCATTTGTGCCCACAGAACTGCTGCTCACTGGACCATTCTCTGTAAACCCTAGAGATGGTTGTGCGTGAAAATTCCAGAACATTAGCAGTTTCTGAAATACTCAGACCAGCCTGTCTGGCACCAACAACCATGCCACGTTCAAAGTCACTTAAATCACCTTTAGTCACCATTCTGATTCTCAGTTTGAACTGCAGCAGATTGTCTTGAGCATGTCTACATGCCTAAATGCATTGAGTTGCTGCCATGTGATTGGCTGATTAGAAATTAGCGTTAAACTGTTGGACAGGTGTACCTAATAAAGTGGCCGGTGAGTACATATTAATCTAAACATGAAAAGTGAACAGTAATCCGCTGATCAGGTGTTAAGGACTCCTTCATAGCCCTAAAAAAAACGTCACTACTGCGAGTACATCTGAAGTCTTTAGAATAGCATAATTGGGAAATAAAGTATAATCCTTAAATAAATGATTTCTGCAACCAATATTATTCTACAAAAGGACCTGATCTGAACTCAAACAGCATCAAGAACGTTCCTTTCATGCATGTTCCTAATAATATATTAATAATCACAAAATTATTATCGGAAAATTAGCCGCGGCTTCCCATACAGCCATGGAATAGTACTGAAATGTTAATGACGGGTCTCCACTGAGACGGCTTTAAAGCCTTGGACTCGGATTAATCTGTGTCAGATCGGCCCTGAATAAATTATACCTCTTCTTAACTGACACTCTATAGTAACAAAGAAAAAGCAGTGGTGATCAACCCCCCCCCCCCTTTCCAGAGCACATCCTGACATGAGATTTCCAAACCAGGACAGAGACAATTTTAAACTCATCAGGGCTTAATTAGGACTATAAGCCTGTGGCTGATTTCTTTTACATCACACTTAACTACAGGCAGGAAGACGTACATAAACTCTTCTGAAATAGATACTGCGCTTCAACAACTGCACTATATCTGACAATTTAACAAGATTTATTTTTGGAGTTTTTGCTTTATGTAGACAGGAAGTGAAGTTGGTGGCTGATGGGATCTGGAAAGGTCTGTGAGCCGGGACTTGAACTCGCACTGTCCACAAGACTATTGGCTATCCAACAATTTAGATCAACTTAAGGGTATAATTTCTAAAGTACTAATCTTAAAATAAAATGCACTTACCCTTTGACCTTTGAACTCTTTTTCCCTGGTTGCCGTGGTTCCTGAGAAGAAGCAGGGTCTCTTGGCTCAGCTGGCTGATCTGCATCCTGATTGGACGCTGCTCCAGCAGGGGCGGGGCCAGATGATGGGGAAGCAGAACTTGCCTTGAGGGTTTTTTGTAGGTTTGATACCTAATTAAAGAGGTGAGGATACAGAAGTAAAAAGTTGTCACTGAATCCTGGAGTTGTCAATGAAGTGACAAACATTTATTTAAATGTGCAGGAAGAAGAAGCTGTGCTCAAGATGACATATTAACACTTTGAAGGCATAGTTTATCCAAAAAGGAAAATTCTGTCATCATTTACTCACCCTTTACTTGTTTCAAATCGTTATGAGTTCTAGACATTTTGAAGAAAGCTGAATATGTAGCCATTGATTTCCATAGTAAGTAAGTAATGTATATTTATATAGCGCATTTATTGTGTATGACCATACACCCAAAGCGCTTAACAATCATGAGGGGGGTCTCTCCACACCACCATGAGTGTGCAGCATCCACTTGGATGATGCGGCAGCAGCCACAGAACAACGATACCAATGTGCTCACCACATACCAGCCATAGGGGGAGTGTAGAGACAGTGATAGAGCCAATTCAGTGGATGGGGATGATTGGGAGGCGATGATGGGTAAAGCCTGTTTCACGCCACAAGCATGAGCAGAGCATGAGTAGTGAGTGTATTTTTTGGCATCCATGTAAACAGATTAGAGCTTTCATACTGCACGCAGAAGCAGCGTATCAGCGCAAGGCGTGAGCATCGCTGAAGCAGCAGTGGCGCAATAGTTTCGGTGCTGGGTCTATTTTTGCTGCGCTGCTCACGCTTAATTACAGTGACAGTGCATTGATAATGACCAAAAACACATTGAATGACAGTAAAAAGTAGCAATTTTACCCAATAAAAGCATCAATAATATCCACAGATTTTTATATAGTCAATTAAATGAACTAAAACGATTAAAAACGGCAACAAATATTTATTTATGCCCGAACTACAAAACCAAATTTAAAACAATTTTAGTATTAGTTTTTCTTAGTAAATTGCACACTAGTTTGATCATGTTTAAATAGAATTTTTACTATATTGTATAAATTTTATTATAACTATAGGCCTACATCATCCTGACAATCAAAACAATGACATGATATCAGAGGCGATTGTCTTCTGACCGAGTGCACCTGAAAAGACATGAATGACGCTCTTCATATAGCTTCAGAAGCAGACAGTTCTTTAGGATCTATATAATTTGTAAAATAAAGACTTGCAGGTTAAGGAAACAACATAGGAGGAAATAGCCGCGGGCCCTGGGGCAGAGGAAAAGTAAAAAAAATGTGTATTTATAGATAGATGGGTAACTAGATAGAATAGACAGAGATAAATTATTCTGTGCAGCAGTTGCCGATGAGCTGCGTGCTGCAGACGCAGTTGGTGTAAAAGGTAAATGTCTGTGCTCTGCTTCTGCTCTCCATATGCTATGCGCACTTGCTGCTCACGCTCTGCTTGTGCTTGTGGTGTGAAACAGGCGTAGTGGTCAATGGAGGGAATTTTGGCCAAGACACCGTGGTTACACCCCTACTCTTTACGAGAAGTGCCATGGGACTTTTTGATGACAACAGAGAGTCAAGACCTCGGTTTAACGTCTCATGCTAAAGTCGGCGCTCTCTGACAGTATAGTGTCCCCTTCACTATACTGGGGCATTAGGACTCACACAGACTGCTGGTTGAGCGCCCCCTGCTGGTCTTTCCAACACCATTTCCTACAGCAACCTAGTTTTCCCATCTGGTCTCCCATCCAGGTACTGACCAGGCTCAGCCCTGCTTAGATTCAGTGAGTAACCAGTCTTGGTCTGCAGGGTGATATGGCTGTGGCAAATAGTATTTGTTTATCCTACTATAGAAGTTAATGGTTGCTGGTTTTTCAGCTTCCTTCAAAATATCTTATTTTGTCTTAAATAGAAGAAACTCAAAGTTTAGAACCACTTGAGGATGAGTAAATAGCAAGAAATATTTATTTTTGTGTGAACTATCCCTTTAATCTGAACAGAGCATACTCTGTACTGCCGACTGTAATGTACTATATGCTTTGAAAAATATTACAGTTGATTATTACTACTGTAACAATGTTTTAAATGTTTTATTTTTCTAATTTTGTGTAAAACTGTAAAATCACAAATTGATGACATTTTGGACACTAGAAATAGCATATATACCCACTTTTGTATGATCACACTTAAACAGGTGACTTGTGTGGGTCAGCTAATGCTTATGTTTTGTCTGTATCTATTAATTTGTTGAAATATTCATTAAAAACACACATAATGACTTGAATACACCTATTAGATGATGAACATGCTTTGAACATCCTGAACTGACATTCATTTTGAATGGGAGGGATTCAAATAAAAAAAATGTCAGGGTGATGCAACTGTCTTGAAATCATAATGGAGGGGGAAAATGCCTCAGAGGAATGCATTTCATGGTTTTCAAAGTAGTCTGGAATAATTTTCATCATTTATATAGTTTACGTTTGTTATATATACACTACAAGACTGAATTGAACGTTTGATTCTGATTAGCTGATGGACATGTCAAGGTGTGCAATTATTTTAATTAGTTCCAGGCAGGTCTTGACTGCATTACAGTTCCATATCACTACAGCAAATGATTTTATCTATTTCACAGCTACAACATTCAAAACTCAAATCAAAATAAACCACAACGCTTCAGGTGAGATGCTTTAGAAACTAGCACTACACACAGGAGCAAACCGAGATCAAAAATAAGAAAAGTGTGTTGAAATTTAGGTGTGCTAAGCATAGTATAAGTGGAATAATTGACTCTGTTATGTTGACTTATTATAAAATATTGCACAGTTGAGGTGTAATGGCCTTTCTGCATCCCATCATGGCCACATTATCATCTTGGGTGTGCATTATTTTCTAATAAGTCAATAGACCATTGTCAATTATTCCTTACACCATGTATGTCATTTGGACTTTTTTAGCATGATTTAAAAAATGTTATTCAGACTTGTTTATAGACAACACAATTACTATGTTTTAAGTATAAACACATTATTATTTTGATCAACTGTCACTTTCTCAGATATGTACAGTTGAAGTCAGAATTATTAGCCCCCCCTGAATCATTAGCCCTCCTGTACATTTTTTTCCCCAATTTCTGTTTAACGAAAAGAAAAAAAAACATTTTCAACACATTTCTAAACAATATAGTTTTATTAACTAATTTCTAATAACTGATTTGTTTTATCTTTGCCATGATGACAGTACAAGATTTTTTTTAAGATATCAGTATTCAGCTTAAAGTGCAGTTTTACGGCCTTACTAGGTTAATTAGATTAACTAGGCAAGTGTGTATAACAATGGTTTGTTCTGTAGACAATCGAAAAAAATTTTTGCTTAAGAGGGCTAATATTGACCTCAAAATTATAATTTTTTTATTATTAAATTAAAAACTGCTTTTATTCTAGCCAAAATAAGACTTTCTCCAGAAGAAAAAATATTATAGGCAAAACTGGGAATTATTATTATTTTTTGCTCCATTAAATATCACAATAAATATTTCACAGGAGGTCTAATAATTTTGGTTTCAAGTTTATATATAAAACTATGTACAAATCTGCTTGCGTTTGCAACTCTTGAATCTGTCAAGTCAACATCAATTAATTTATAATAAAAAGTCTTTAAAATATTAAGACCATCTTGAAAACAATGAATAAATGTGTCCTTTTATATGTATCAAGAGTAAGCAATATATATATATATATATATATATATATATATATATATATATATATAATTACCATTTACACTAGCTGTAAATAACATGAGACATTTGGGTCATTATTTGAAAGTTTAAATCATATAAAAAAATGTCAAACACATGAAAGCAGCATATAAAAATAAAGTACATATTTTCTAAGGGGCTGATCACACAGAACTCAATTTTTGCGTTGATAATTTTCTAAATGATTTACTAACGGCCACAAGCGTTTTGCGCCCTGCGCGTCTCGTGTTTTAACCGCCTGCTGCACCTTGCATTTTTGCCATTGCAGAAGTCAACTCTAAGCGAAAAAAGTACATTACGTCAGTCGCATCTGTTTCATTCTCCAATCAAATGAAAGCAGAGGCGGGGTTTCCTTTGAGGTAACAGCAGTAATTGTGTTGTCAAGACAACTACAGAGACTGTTTAAGATAGAGAAGAGACTAGTGGTTATTGTTTTGAGTTATCCGGAGCTGTATCGTGAATATCACAATATTATTAAATATTAAAATTAATACTAATATCAACAGCAACACTCGCGCACAATACGCAGCTGATTCAGTTGTTGCCTAGCGACATAAAAAGCATATCATGCTTCTTTTTTCCTTGTCAACAAAAAGGGCAGTGAGATGCGCCTCGCGTTTTTCGAACATAAAGCTCGTTCAGTGTGATCGACCCCTAAAACACTCTTTATGCAATTCTGAGTGTGCCTTACACATGTGAGTGGACTTGACAAACCACCTGTAGAAAAATTTTATTTCTCTGACACTTTGACTGACACCTGCACCAGGCACTTTCTTACAGTCACTCCATATCTCTCTCCCTCTATACAGTTGAAGTCAGAATTATTAGGCCCCCATTTGAATTTATTTTCTTTTTTACATATTTCCCAAATGATGTTTAACAGGGCAAGGACATTTCACAGTATGTCCAATCATATTTTTTCTTTCTGTAAACATCTTGTTTGATTTTGGCTAAAATAAAAGCAGTTTTTTATTTTTTAAGAACCCTTTTAAGCTCCAAATTATTAGCCCCTTTAAGCACATTTTTTTCTCGATAGTCAAGAGAACAAACTATTGTTATACAAAAACTTGCCTAATTACCCTAACTTGCCTAATTAACCTAATTAAGCCTTTAAATGTCACTTTAAGCTGTATAGAAGTGTCTTAAAAAATATATAGTAAAATATTATTTACTGTCATCATGGCAAAGGCAAAATAAATCAGTTATTAGAAATGAGTTATTAAAACTATTATGCTTAGAAATGTGTTAAAAAAATATTCTCTCCATTAAACAAAAAATGGGGAAAAAAATGAACAGGGGGGCTAATAATTCAGACTTCAACTGTATATAAAAAAACATTGTGCATTTATGAAGTATGTTTCACACAGGTGAGTGGGCTTAACAAACCACCTGTAGAAACACTCTTCTCTCTATAAAAAACCCTCCCACTCCTAACTTTAGCACTTAATTTTCTGAGCACTAACCGTTACTTTGTACATTTAGCATTTCTTGTGTGTATTGCATCTTCTTATGGAATTGCTGAATGCCTCCTCAATTGTAAGTCGCTTTGGACAAAAGATTCTGCTAAATGGCTAAATGTAAATGTTTATATTAGACATGTTTAATGTCACTTTAACTGTGTGTCCATCAATTTTATTTAATTGATGAATATTTTTAAGGTTCAATACAGCACAGTGCTCAACAGTGTCACTTCTTAGTTTTAAAAAAAATGTAATAGTACTCTATAATGTGTCTTCATTTTTGGTCATGAACAATTTCCGCTTGCTAGAATCACTGCAGCTGAAAAAACGTGTTCTCAAGGCCTACATCTGCGAGTTTTCAGAAGACTTCTGGCATTGTCGTTTGGTTACATTTCTCTGATGGACAAACGGCCTTAAAATTTAAGAAGATTCACACACAAACCTCTGTTTCCACTTGAACTTTGACCTTGAGCTGGCTTTCTCTGTACTGGTTGGCTCTTGACACCTGCTCTTCAATGCCACACAGAACTGCTTCACAGCCTGCACACCTGCCAGAGAGACAGAAAGAATATTTAACACCACAAGCAAGACATTTTTTTTTAATTCACAGCAGCAGCCTGACACAAACACAAGCACACACTCACCACTCCTGCAGTGTGTTGGCAATGTTGGGTAATTCGTTGGGACCCAGATCTCGACCTATACTGCAATCTACCTCGACCTGCTGGTTTCTCTGGTCCAGTTTCCCGTGGATTATGTCACTGTAAATGGCCTCGATCAGCAGGTCTTCCAGCTCGCGCACATTCTTCAGCTCTAACTGCTGGAGCAGTAGTGAATATGGCAGACACTGTTGAAAGAAAGAGCTGTTATTTTGCTTTATTTCTTAGGAATAGTATGCTCTGGGGTAGGTTAAAACATATGATTTGTTCTAGTAATATAACACAGGCTTAATAAAAGAATATTGGTTTTGTCAATCATGCATGTTAATAACAATAATAGGTCATATTGTTAACGGCTGGATGCCGATCATAACAGAACTCGACATGAAACCAAAGTTACAGCAGTTTTTTTTCTCTTTCCTACTGTCATGTATAATGGTAAAAGATGAGAATTTGCTGTTTGCATCTAATTTAATTTACAAAAGTAATTATGCATGCAAACTGTCTACTTGAATGTTTCCATAACTTTTGTGAAAATGTCAAACTGGGTAAAAAAATGCTATTCAGCGTAATGGATATATTTATGCAAGCTTGAAATGAAAATGATTTCATACACACTGGTTGATACGAACTGACAGCAATAATTATGAACTTTTAAAGCAAGCTTATTTTGCCATTTATTCAAACTGATGCTGTTTTATTTGACTTTAATATCAAATTTATTGTGAGAAAATAAGAAACTTTTTTTTCATTATGCATTAGACATATGGCAATATTTAACATACTGTGATAATGAACATGCACAATGTTGATGTTGTGTGCACCTCAAAATGCCATAATTATTATGTAACTTTTAGATTAATAGTTCAAATATGAACATTTTCAAATGTTAATCTTGCCTAATATATTTTGAAATATTGAGTGAAATTTCATTGACTATTTATAGGGCTAAATAGTTTTTATAGGGATAAAAAAAATACAAAAGCTTTTATTTATCTTAAGTGATACTTATTTCCTAGTTCAGTGGTTCTCAAACTTTGGTACGTGTACCACTAGTGGTACGCAGGCTTCCTTGTAGCTAATTTCCTCCCCATATTTGTAACAGTTGTTGGGGGCATATCTCGTATTTTTATATCCCAATGTTGACAGGTATAGTTTAATCACTTGCTTTTCTGACGCACATAGCCTACTCTAACGTGTAGTAAGCAGATCTAATTTCTAATTTAAATATGTAAATCCAATTCATACATCTAAAATACAAGTTAATGTTTAGATTTTAAAGCTATACAAATAGGTCATATATACATGCTTCATATATAAAAAAATTTTGCAAAAAGATTTTATATATGAAAATTATGACATATAGCCTTTATTTATAAGGTCCAAGAAACATTTCCAGGTTTTGTTGAAAAGGCAACTTTATGATAATACTTTACATTTAAGAACAGCAGTTTTATTTTTACTTTTTAAAAACAGTACCCATTTTTAATTATCTTTTAAAAGCATATTTTAATTTAAACGTTGACGTTTTATTTATTTTTAACTGTAAGCACAGTACAGTGTTAATGTTCAAACTATTAATAATGTTTAAAGTGGCTGACAATAATAAATATTCATAATAATAAGAAATAATTTGTCACGGTTTTGAACTGTGCAGAGCTGTAGCTGCTTAATTACACTTACTACGCTACTGTATTTCAACAGGTCATTATGGTGGTACTTGGAGAGTCAATTTTTTTCTGAGGTGGTACTTGATGAATAAAGTTTGAGAACCACTGTCCTAGTTAATTCCTAATAACATATTACAATGGTAGTCATAATTGCTTTATTATAAAATATAGTTAATAATTAATAACATTTAGTTGTATTTTAAACTAATATTAACAAAACTGCAATAAATATGCCTGTATATCTATGATGATTTCAATCCATTAACTAATGTTTACTAATGAGACTTTTACGGTGGTCGAAAGAGCTTAACGTGCTGCAATTTAAGAAAACTCGTGCAATTACAAAAAACGACAGCAAATTGAGAAATGATCTTCATCCGTTTGACAGCACAGGTGCTGCAAATCCTCACAACGCAAACACATTTTTAAAAAACAGGCTGCATTTTCACACAACGCAAAAAAATAATAATGAAAGGGGCTGCATTTTCTCACAACACAAACAATTTACGGAAACGCGCTGCAAACTCTCAAAAGCAAACAATTTACGAGGACCCTAAAACATGACAGGGCCCGCTATTTAGGTTATGGTTATTTAGGCTAATAAAATCAAAAGACAAGGGAATCAGGATATTAAAATAAACAAACAAAAACCAACCTTTCAAAGATCATCTACAACTTCACTGAGCCATGGCACAGTGGCGTCCATCATGTTTTTGGGTCCACTTAAAACATTTCCGTTGTGTTCAGATGTTTTTGCAAGTGTTGTGAGAAAATGCAGCACGTTTTCGTAAATTGTTTGCGTTGTTTTTGCAGCTATGGCCAATATCATGATAATACTGTATACCATGATCTTTAAAATATGTCATGCTGTAAGCAATGAATCTCTTTGACTAATATTGTGAAAACATCTTCATATTAAACAAAGCCCAAACAGAAGACCTGAACCAGATGAATCTATTTCACAAAAAAACTGATTGCTTTTGTGCAAATCCCCCCACAAAGCAATGACTACCTTCAGATTGGAGGCCAGGCTGATGATTGACAGATGACGGAGTTTGTTTCTCTGGGCGGGTGTGAGTTCAGGAAGTGTAGCTGTTCTCTCTAAATGGCAGACGCATAATAAATTAACATACATTACAACCATCCACACAGCCGGGAGGAAAACAGCTGATTACATTAACGCCCTGGTAAAAACAGGCAACACAACGCAAGCCAGAGACTCCTGCATCCCCCTCACCGGAGTTAACTTATTTAGCAAGGCAAAGGGCAGCGCGTACAGTCTCATTCTGAATCAGAGCGGGGAACGAACCTCCGCCTCAGGGGGCCAATATCTGGTCACATCATTTGTTGTCATGGTTACCTTTATAGTCGCAGTAGGTTCCATACGCAAAAAGATTCAGGAGCTGGTAGACTGGAGCGTGGGGACCCGTCTCCAACTAGAGAAAGAGAGAGGGTGTGAAGTGCAGACAGAGATTTATATGACAAAGCTCTGAAGTATTTTGTGTTTAGCAGTAAGTACTTTAGTTCGGCTCGGTAGGAATGACAGTGCAGTACATGGGTACTCTGGGATCTCTGTGCAATATGTGGCGGAGAAGCTTGCATGGAATATAATAATGATGACTTGGCACTTTGTTTTTGTTATAGAACTCTTAGCAAATGGCAATGTAATAATAAGAAAATGAATAAATATGCAAATGACCATTTTAATGGTCTAGGGTTTGAAGGTTTTTTAAAAAATGGTTACTGAGAAAGCATGAATCATCACATTGATTAAAAGTGACAGTTAAGATGAATACATTAAGGATAAATATTTTAAAGCAATACAGTTTTTACTTTCTGTTCTTCAAAGAATAATGAAAACAGTTCTATAGTTTGCACAAATATGTTATGCTGAACAACTGTTTTCAACAATAAAGAGGTCATGAATACCATTAAAAACTTATTTTCTATACATTTATTTATAAACTGTACATTTTTGCACCACAAAAGGTCTAATATTTATTACATTCAATATTTTTTGTTCCCTTTCAGAACTAGAATAAGCTTGATTGGCCAAGTGTGCAGATTTCTTTGTGGGTTATTTTAGGAGCTCAGGGTACAGCAAAAAGACTTTTGCAGGTTTTAAGCTGAAACAACACAATTCTTGAGTTTTTGGGGGCAACTTAATTGTTATGTTCAATCAAGTTAAATTTGTGAAAACTATTGAGTTAACCTAATTTCTTCATGTTGTCCCAACACAAATGGAGGACATTTAGATAATAATTCTTCATTTAAACAATAACATTTCTGGAGTTATGTATACATCTAGATGGTTTGTGTTGTATGTGCATTGTTGAATTTTTAAAACTGTACAAATAAGAAACAAAAATATTTATTTTTTCATTCATTTTCCTTTGGCTTAGTCTCTATTTTTGAGGTCGCCACAGCAGAATGAACTGCCAACTATTCTAGGTTTTACGCTGTGGATGCTCTTCCAGCTGCAACTCAGTATTGGGAAACACCCATATGCACTCATTCACACACACACACTATGGCAAATTTAGTTTATTCAAATCACCTATAGCGCATGTCTTTGAACTTGTGGGGGAAACCGGAGCACCCGGAGAAAACCCATGCAAACACGGGGAGAACATGCCAACACACAGAAATGCCAACCTGCCCAGCCAGTTCTCGAACCAGTGACCAGTGGAAAATTGTTTTTTTACAATTAAGCGCTTTATTGGTTACAAAACCATATGTTTATGACCATAAGAGAACAGGTAGCAACTAATGTGCTAACTGTTTAGGTTGGGTATGGCCTGAAAAAAACAAACTGTTTTTATACCTAGATGTTTTAGAGCATAAAGATCTGTGGTGTCTGCCTGAGGGGAGAAGTGTGAACAGTTGGTGGCCTGGGTGAGAGGGGTCTTGAATGATGTTTAGAGATAACTCCCATTTAAGTGGAGCAAGATTTTTTAGTACTTGTACCATACATTACTTATTGAGTGGAGGAGTGGAGTCATACATACAAAAGAAATATGAAGTCAATATACGCACTGGAAAAAAAAAAGAGCAATAGGAATCGGTTCTCACTAACAACTTTACAAATTAAATATATAACCATAGTTACTGAAAATGTGTAGGCTGAACCCTTGCTTTTTATGCCTATCCTTTATATATAATTAACTGATGAACAACACTATCTGCTAAATTTGATGAGCCAGATTAAACTAAAATACATTAAACAGGTCTCAAAATGTAGAGGCACAATTCCAAACATACATGATTACAGAAATACACAATTCAATTCAAGCTTATTTGTATAGCACTTTTCACAATAATTATTGTTTCAAAGCAGCTTTACAAAAGGTGCACGTTATTGCATTACAATCAAAATCAGAAAAGTTAAGGTTATTAGTTACCATAGGTTTATTACTAATAACTTCAACTAATTAACTAGTGACTAATAGCTTTTAACAGAAAATGTATTATACAGTATATAAACATAGTGATGTCCATGTGTACATGTTTAAGTGCATTTGTGTATTAAGTGTGTGTTGTCCCTAAAGTCTTTAATGGTTTTCAATGACAATCCATCAAGTACTTCAACATTCTGACTACACATTCAGCTTTTTAATATGAAGTCATAGAATTATTCATCACCTTGTATTTATATTTATACATTTTCTAAATTTTTCAAAGTGAATACAACATTTTAATTCATTCCTTATTACATTAATTTCAGATTACCCCTTTGACAGATACACTTTTTTATACATTAATTCTTGTCTATGCTTTTTAAAACATTATTATTACAAAATTATACTAACTTTTACTCATTTAAACAGCCTTTGAATAGGGAATTAGGAAGCATTTTAAAACACTATCTGCACTGTATATAAATCAACTAAAACCTACTAATTTGAAAGTGTATAATTAAATAAATAATTAGTTTGTTGCAGGTTTAAAATAATGAGCACTTGTTTTACATTTTAATTAGCTTTATTATCCAAATGTTTCTGAAAATACAATTCATTTACACATGTGCAACAGCTACAGGAGAAAGCATGAACTGGTCAACCCCTCAAACAACCCCAAACCCCACCCATGCCCTAGGAGGAGAATAAAAACGAAGTAGCGAAATAAATGGATAAATATGCCTGATAGCATAACGACACAAAACAAAACAAAGAAACCATAGGTAAAAAAATAAATAAATAAACAAAATACAACTAAAATATATTTTTAATTAAATGTTTTTCAAGGAGACGAAAAACATAAACAAGCAAAGATTTGCGAAATTTGTCAGTGGAGCCTCAGTGGAGAACAGGTCTTATTGTTAATTTTAATTTATTGAATGTATATTGACTTCATATTTCTGTTATAAGTATGAACCCACACCTTAACACAAAAATAATGTATGGTTCTATAAAACCAATCCTGCTCCACTTAAATGGGAGTTATCTCTGGCTAAAACAAAAACTGCTCCCTGTTGTCCATGTCTTCTATTACACCACTATTGTTTTAGTGATACTGGAAAAGGCGAGGACTGAGCCATACGTCTGAGCCTGATTCCGATCCCGAGACAAAACAAAGTGAAGCAAAGTAACCATAATGATATCACCAATCTGTCTCAGAGCGGTTATGCTTTTCCTGGGTAAATTTTACATATATAGCCTAGTATTTTCCTGTCATATTACAAAAGGCACTGCACTGTTTCTTGATTATTTGCAAGTGCACTATTTTGGTAGCATGATTACTGGTTACAGATACAGTCTGATGTAAACGGTGTAGTCGCATGAAAATAACAGCCAATATATTATATTAAATGTCATCTAAAGTTTTAAATTTACCTTAATGGGGATAACCATATACTGTAGAATGTGAACAAATTCAGTAGTAAACATTTCTGATTCAGCTATGTAATATGCTGAAATGTTTGTTAATAGTTCAAAATAAAGACATACATCATTAAAAATAAACTTCAGACAGGGAATTCTAGTCCTGATTTTTAGGAAGGCCTTATAAAGCTTTTGGAGCAGCAGTTTTGAGTTTGCAGTGTTGGGGAGCAGCTAGATACTGTAGTATATAGAAGCATCACCACTAATATCTTAGCTACAATAGGGTATATGCACAGCTAGTGTTTATTCTCATACATATGAACTTCCGGTGAACGGTTAATGGGATTTTTGTTTTCTAATTTTATATGGTTCCTGTTACAGCATCACCATTGTAATGTAATTAAAATATAATCAATTAAATAGACTTCAGCATTAATTCAGTTGTTCAAGCATAAATCGACATGAAAAGCCATTTACACGCACTCACCCGTCAGGATCAGCAGGCTAGCGCAGAAACTCCATTGAAAATATTGGGGTAAAAGAAATATAAATAATTTAAAGGCATGGCGTAGAAAAATGTAATTTAATGCAGTGCTTCTTGTACATTCTAATGCTGTGTTCACACCAGACGCGGATAAAGCATCAAGCACGAGTGATTTACATGTTAAGTCAATGCAGAGGCGCGAATAGACATCCTGCGGCAGGATAAACACAAATGAGGCAGAACAAATGACGCGTTTCACGTGAATGAAGCAGCACAAGTTAAGCATTTTGCACATTTGATTTCACACAAATCGCTCAAGTTGAAAAATCTGAACCATAGTGGACATTCACACTGCATTAACCAATCAGGAGCTTTGTCTTGTAGGGGCGTGATGATTATGTGATTATGGACAACACCGGACAACAGCTCAAACTGGGCTCGGCTCGGTCGGAAGCACCACTGAAAGACTCCATTCTCCAGTTAAATTTTCTGGAGGAGCTGATGAACTCACAGAGCTAGGTGCATCTCTGAAAGGATGTAGTGCACTCAGCCATAGTACCTAACAAATATATGCTGTTTTTCAGATTTCCTAAAGCACATAAACACAGACCTATACCTAAAAATAGATCTTAAACACGCCGATTTTGTAACTGTGCACAGTTCACCAGAAGCATTGGATCTAGGTTACTTCTGCAGAGTTATGCATATATCACATTATTAGTAGCTTGAAAATAGATCAGTTACTTGTGATATAACATTTATTTTTCAGTAACTACTTACTTTTTCCAGCATGTAGTGGAGTAGATTGACCACAGCTACATTACATTTAGTGAACCTGCAAAGGTCTGAATAAACACTGCATTATGGCCATCTATTGGTAAATCATGCAACTTGTGATTTTACATTTATTTATTATTTTGTAAATAATATAAAGTAACAACCATTGAAATTTACTGTCAGACTGGGTCACGGAGGCGCAGTGGGTAGCATGATTGCCTAACAGCAAAAAGGTCGCTGATTTGAGCCTCGGCTGGGTCAGTTAGCATTTCTGTGTGGAGTTTGCATGTTCTCCCCGTGTTTGCGTGGGTTTCCTCCAGGTGCTCTGATTTCCCCCACAAGTCTAAAGACATGTGGTACAGGTGAATTGGGTAGGCTAAATTATCCATAGTGCATGTGTGTGAATGGGAGTATATGGGTGTTTCCCAGTAATGGGTTGCAGCTGGAAGGGCATCTGCTGCGTAAAACTTATGCTGGATAAGTTGGTGGTTTATTTCGCTGTGGCGACCCCTGATTAATAAAGGGACTAAGCCAAAAAAAAAAATTATGAAATGAATGAGTTGGCAAGTATCCTAAAGTAAGACTGCTGTGCGAGGGTTTCAATCAACAACAAGACAACTTTGTCTCGGTCTGCAAACTACATCTCACAGCCAAACACATGCGAGAAGTGACATGGAAACAACGCGAGGTGACGTAGTATATCTTTTGTTATTAGCTACATAATGAGAAAGAAGCCTTTCGTGGGGTAGAAAATAGACTTATTTTGCTCACCTGGCTTTTGAAGGGAATTAGCAATTTCTCCTCAACTTTTTTCTTTTTCGACCTGATTGTGGTATTGCTCAAATGACATGTCAAACAGACACTTGTGCTCCTGCCAAATTTACACTAGTTTTTCCTCCATTTCTTGAGTCCAGTCCGAAAATAAGCACTTTTAACTTCTCCCCCAACCTCCCACTGGCCTGCAGATACCAATACTAATGGATGCTGCTGTCTCATTGGCTGTAGGTAATAGCCAATGTTATTTTCAATCAGAACACATTTTACACGGCATGATTTGAATCGAGCTCCAGATATTTAGCATGCCAAATATCTCACAGGTTTCAGCGACTCATTGGTGATTCCCTCAAATGGCGTCTTTGATAGTTCACACTATGTGGTCGTTACTCACGTGAACAAGCACCGATTTGCCTGTGATTTCAGGCATTTATCTGCGATTCATCATAACCTGTCAGCGAGTCTAAATCGAGGCTAAAATCATGCAGTCTGAACTCGGCATTACTTAAAATTGACGTTTATTCACGTTTTCATAATTAATGCCTTTGTGAAAAAAGTAGCTTCGATGTAACTAGCTACTTATAGGAAGTACTATCTTGTAGTGTAGCTAGATACTTTTTTTTAGAAGTTTGACAGTAGCTTAGCTACATTTCCTGAATACTGATGAGCAAATTGTAGCTTATCAAGATAGTTTCAGAGCTTAGCTACGTTTCCTTAATCCTCATGAGCAGCTTCCCCAACAGTTTGACAGTTTTCCTCACATCTTATTGCTAAGGCAGTTTCACAGTTGTTATTGACAAACAGACGAGTTGCTCAGAACACGCCTCCTTTATTACACATAACAAAGATGAATGTTAAGGGGCGTGTCACAGAAAAATCATGACATCGATTCTCCAATCAGGGACCCTATTGGGTTACTTCTGTGTTCTAAAACTTGCAGTTGAGTTTTACAGTAGAATAACTTCTCATTTATGTCAACATAAAGATCATGACCCCTTTAAATAAATCAGATGCCTTCTGTGATTTTCAAGATCATGCTACATTAATCTGAATAGGAAGTGCAAAAATACATTTGCTTTTAGACAGAATGGCGAGAGACATCAATAAATAATAAAACAAAGTAGCTCCTAAACAGGAGACTAATAGCCATGACATTAAAGATGAGACTGGCACTTACTGGCATTTAAAATAATCACATCTGACAGAATTCATATAAAGTCATCGAGAGTAACTGAAATAGATTTGTCTGCACACATATATTACTCACCTCACGGACGTTGGGCAGTTCTAATATGTCTGAGAACACATAGAGACCTGGTGTTTCCAGTATAGAGCTGATAGCCTGAGCCAGAGCTGAACCTGAGAGAGACAGCAGCTGATCCACCTCCATCTGACGGAGAGAAACGCAGTTTAAACAACCACACAACAAACACATCTCAAAGCATAAAATGGACGATTCAGGTAAAGTTGGTTTTATTTTCACACATTCTCCTTAATATAATTTTAAAAGTATTCTTTGTAAATAGTAAAATCATATTAGCAGTCAATAACTACCAAAGTACAACATTGTTTAGTCAATTAAATAGTGCTAATGTTGTTTTAAGTCATACTTGCACGCGATTTCAGACCGAATATTCAAAGTATCGTGGTAAACAATATAGGGAGCGTGACACAAGTTGTCACTGAATGAATCTGCAAATATAAAACCAACTTTACCTCAATGAACAGACCTGCAAAGTTTAAGAAAGTGCAAATTCCAGAAAGGAGGAGGGATTAAATGCAAGATTTGTTCTTGTTAAATCTGTACCAGCAACCCTCAATAACTCATGTACAATAAACCCTTTTCATAGGGCTTGTTAAATAGCTGTTGATCCACGGCAATATGCTTTCGATGACACTTTGATGCAGGGATTTAATAAGACAGGTGGCTCGGGGTAAAAATAACAACATTATCAGGGTAAAGTTATGCATGATGCACTTTAATTATGATTAAAACAAGGCTGCCAGTTGGACTGATTGCAGCTCAGAGATGGCCAAGAAAACATTTTAAAAAGATAAAACAAGACAGTAATTATATACACCTGAAAGACAATATTTATGAGACTGCAAATGGTATATAACACATCACACGGCACATACAACATTTCAGAAAACAATGTTTATCATTTAGAAAAAGTGTGATTTTTGTTCAATAACAATTGAAATAAAGTTAAATTAGTTCTATATTCGCACATTCGTTCAGTGACAACTTGTGACATGTAGGCATGGGACGATAACTGACGTTTTCAAGGTAAACAGTGGTCTGGAAAAGTCAAGGTTTTAATACGGTCAAATTTTTCTGCTATACGTTCCTCTGGTATATGTAAAATAAAAATTTTTTTTTTTTTGTTTGTTTTTAGGACAACAGTATCTCCAGCAGAAAAGATATTCAAATATGCCGTTTTCAACTGAAAGGAAATAATTTTTTTTAAACTAATGAAGATAGCAGAAGTTAATGATTAATTTTATTTATTTAGCCTGACATGTTTACCGCTCCAAAATATTTCAAATGTTTCTCAAAATTAAATATATTTTGTTCAAAGGGGAAAAAGTTTTTGTTTTTTTACCCAGACATTTAAAAAATATATATTTTAGTGCAATAACCACAATACCGTGAAACCGTGATATTTTCATCCAAGGTTACCATATCGTCAGAATCTCAATCAGCCTAGTGACACGCTCCCTAAATTGTTTACCATGGTACTCTAAATATTTGGCCTGAAATCACATGCAAGTATTTAAGACTTCAAAACAACATTAGCAGTATTTATTTGGCTAAGTGTTGTACTTTGGTAGTAGTCATTGGTTGCTATGATTTCACTATTGAGTATTAGCACAGAAAAATTAGCTGAAATTATATTAAGGACAAATTCCGAATGTGTATATAAAACCAACTTTACATCTAAAGCTACTACTAACGTTACAGTAGTACGTAAAACAACAACCTAGGCGTTTATTTGCTTATTTAAATTGATTTTAAATTATATTTTGTGTTGTTTAAAACTCATTATCATCAGTCAGAGAATAAACACGAACTCGTGCTCACACTTCAGCACCACACCGGTATTACGAACATCAACACAGAACAAGCTAACCTAGGCCTTGGCGTTGTAAAACTATGGTATTACGTAAACACGCAATGTTACATTTGTTACTGCATATGCTCAAACGCTTAACACTGACGTGTAACTAATTTCGCGTGCTGAAATGTGCAGAAAAGATGATATATTTACCTTATTTACAAAGACTGAGGATGTTTGTGTCAACTGTGGTGCCAATGCTACTTCCGTTGGCAAGCGTGATACGACATGAATACGTGCTCTCTGATTGGTGGAGAGGTAGACGGGAGGGCGTGACCAGAAAGAGATTATGAACGTGAACGGACACACATCGCCATCGCGTGGTCACGAGAATTGAGACTGCTTGGAAAGTCTCAAAATGTCTAAAAGAAATAGAGATAGTTCACCTAATTTACTCACCCTCAAGTGGTTCCACACCTGTGAGCTTTTTCTGTTGAACAGAAAGGAAGATATTTTGAAGAATGTTCGAAACACTATATATCTATGATGACCATTAACACTTAGAAAAACAAATAGAGTCAGTTTCCAAGATTTTTCTAAATAACTTAAGAAACTCAACAGGTTTTTGTTTGTTTTGGGTGAACTATCTCTATAATCAGGCTTTCATTTAACATTTACAAAACCAATATGAAGTGTAATAATATTAGATTAACACGTATGTAATCTTGTTTAATCAGATATAAGCTGCACTACTGTTTGGGGCACTTTAACAAACATTAAACTATTCTTCACATAAATTCACTTTTATCACCCAAAACTTTAATTTCTGCCATCATTAAACCATCCTTCACTTGTTCCAAACTTGTTTGTATCCTACTTCTGTTAAACACTAAAACACAAAAGCTGGAAATCTAAAAACATTTAATTCCACAGTATTTGTTTTTCTTATACTGAAAAGTCAATGGTTGCAAGTTTTCAGCTTTCTTCAAAATATCTTCTTTCGTGTTCAACAGAATAAAGAAACCTGTAAAGGTTTGGAACCACTTGAGGGTGAGGAAATAGTGATAAAATCTAAATATTTGGGTGAACTATCACTTTAAGTGTGTCCACATTTGATTTGTTACTATAGAGGCCACAAGTGATGTCCAGCTTCTAATACAATTAAAATATTTGGCCTTTTTATATCAAGTTAATATTGATAGATTTTCTATAAGCACGTTGCATAAATTAAGCTTGGACATTCTTATTAGGAAATACACAGGAGAATGACTTAATCAAATGCAGGAGTGAACCAATTAAATATTAGCCATATGTAGGCTGATGTATATGCTTTACTTAATTAGATGTTGTTGTTTTTTTTTGTTTTTCTGTGCATTTTTTTAAGCAAAATTAATATATATATATGTGATTACCTGCATTTTGCCATAATGACATGATCCTCATATTTTGGTTGTTTATTACAAATGTTTCAGGGTCATTCCTGGTACTTGGTGACTTTTTCTTTCATTTTATTTTTTATAAAACTTATAAAAACGTATTTGTGTAAGTTTACATGATTTGAGATGTAAAAACATGGAAAATAATGTTGCATAATTGTGGGTAATATGCATTTACGCAATTTTTAGGTTTATTTAATGAAAAGAGGACAAAAAAAAGCAATTGTGTTAAATTTACCAAGAGGAAAGAAACTGCAGTGATTTTTAGGATGCAAAAGGCTCAGAATCCCAAGAATGACAAACACTTCAAGACCTCTCCAGACCTCAAATTTGGCCACATAATCTGTATGAAGACAGAATAGATTTAACATGTTCTGAAATAAACATCCTAACTGTGACATCCTAACCCAACTGCCTCATTGTGTACTTGACATCGTGCTCCAACAATCAAACATCTTTTACTGTTGGGTTTTCCCTGTTGTAAGTAGAGTGGTTATTGCAAAAAAAAGTGGTTTCCAGTTTGATTGCACAACACTTAAAAGTGTTCTCTTTGCTCCCTGCTGAGTGATGATGAGAGAAAAATACATTATTGTGCAATGTTTTGAGTTTCCCCAAATCCCAAGTCATATCAGACACAATCTTTAGGATTTTAGGATTTTTTGTGTCACCATTTATTAAAAAGATGTGCAATAGAAAAATAGAGCAACATTTATACACATTTCACTGAAGTTCAGACGCTAAAGGCGATGGGGTCCATCTCACAGATGCGTTTATAATGGAAATCACAGGGCACGTCAAACCAGGACTTGGATCTTGAGTCCAGCACTGCACAGTCTTCTCCATGAACTCCACCTGACTGTTGATTATTGGGCTCTTTCTCCCATTCATTCCAGTACCTACAGAGAACAGCAGTGAGAACAGATGACAACTATTTTAAAAAGTAGCTTATCACCATGTTACAATTAATGTCTTTATTGTTTTTGAGATGTTTTAAATAGACTTTCTGCTGATTTAACTGTACACTCATATATCTAAAGATGATGGCTTTTAAAAAAAAAGTATGACCACCAAATATGATGAATATGAATATATCTCCTTGCGTTTGCATGGGTTTCCTTCGGGTGCTCCAGTTTTCCCCACAGTCCAAAGACATGTGGTACAGGTGAATTGGGTAGGCTAAATTGTCTGTAGTGTATGAGTGTGAATGAGTGTGTATGGATGTTTCCCAGAGATGGGTTGCAGCTGGAAGGACATCCACTGCGTAAAACATGTGCTGGATAAGTTGGCGGTTCATTCTGTTGTGGCGACCCCAGATTAATAAAGGGACTAAGGCTAAGCCGAAAAAAGAATGAATGAATAAATAAATAAATAAATAAACAGAAAGTATAGGAAAATATAAAAAATAAGAAGAAAGAAAATAATGTAACAAAACTTATTTACTGAAAAACCAAGACTAAAACCATTCTTAGATATTTTGCAAGAATAATTTTACATCTCTATTTTTATCTATGCATTTACAAGGGAAAAAACTTTCAGAATGTGCATACTTTTCAAGTAATTATTTTTTCTAAACGTTTTTAACTATTTGTTTGAAAAGTGTAATGACTTAATCTAGCTGGTGCTCTTCACATACACTCAAAATAAGCTGAATCAACACAATTCTTGAGATTTCACTGGGACAACTTACATATTTTATGTTCAATCCACATAAATTTGTTAAATATGTTAAGTTTACTTAATCAATTTGTGTTGGGACAACATAAATGAATTGGTGGAACCCTGCATTTTTTACAGTGTAGTGGTCAAAAATTATTATTATTTGTTTTCTTTTCAAAATTTGACAGGAAATAAACAGATTAAAAACAGTGCAACAGTAAAAAAAATATTTAGTTTCAAATTTAGTTTTAATTATGTAAAAAAAAAGCTTTCACTAAAAAGATGAAGTAAAAAAACAATATAGTCTAAATAAACCTAAATATAGGCAACCTTTATTCATGAACAAAGAAAAGAGAAATCTGTAATATAATTAATGCTTTCATTCATGCATTTTCTTTTCGGCGTAGTCCCTTTATTAATCTGGGGTCGCCACAGCGGAATGAACCGCCCAATCTGTAAATTAAAAAAATAAAATAAATCCTCTCTATAATTTTTTTAGTCTGCTGTGCTAATCGATGTGTGTGAGTGTGTGTGAATGCGTGTGTGTGTGTGTGTGTGTGTGTGTGTGTGTGTGTGTGTGTGTGTGTGTGTGTGTGTGTGTGTGTGTGTGTGTGTGTGTGTGTGTGTGTGTGTGTGTGTGTGTGTGTGTGTGTGTGTGTGTGTGTGTGTGTGTGTGTGTGTGTGTGTGTGTGTGTGTGTGTTCGTACGTCTTATTAACCACTGTGTTGTCCACCCATTTCCACACTCCCTCAGTCTCAGTATCTGATAAACCGATCCAGAAGTGATAGTCCATTCCTCCGTGATTGCGCGCGACCGCCTCAAGGGTGTGCTATAAGAAATATTACAATATCAGCAAAAGATTAGCCATGCTGTAGAAGCAGATGCTACAAAAAGTAATTAGTATTACAACACAAGCCATTCACAAACAAAGCCAAATCTGCCACAGACTTACGTGTTGTTCGTGGCTGTGAAGTATAGTCAGATGGCCACCCATAGACGCACAGCTCTCTTTACTGTGCTGCCAGTCCAGTTTATCATCACTAAAATAATAACACTTCTCTGATAAATGCATCCAGTCTTCGGGACAGGGCCTACATTTGATCACTGCACAAGAGAGATGATCGATGAAAGAAAAGGAGAGAAAAATAGAATATGGCAAGTTTGCAGAAGTTATTAAGTGTCAACTCAAATGGCATTCAGAGATATTTTTCTCACCAGGTTTTGAGCAAGCCTGACCAAGATTTGTGTATTCAGAGCAAAGGCGGGAAAAACGCTCCTGCGTGGCCGTAAGTTTGAGAGAAAGAGACGCAGCTTCAGACTCACTATTTACTGGCTCTGCAGAATTAGACGATCTGCGGCTGTTTACCACTGCGGAGACACGGAAACAGTTTATATCATCAATATATTGACACAGCAGTTGCGTAAACACTTAGCAGACGCCCGACTGTTTTTTTAGCTATTGAAGTATAATAAGCCTACTTCATATTTATGCTCAAATCAGCCACGGCCTTAAAGGATAGTTCACCCAAAAATATATTTTGGCTCCCTATTTACTTTCCCTCTAGTGGTTCTAGACTAAAGCTTAAAAGCACAAAACTTGTAACTTGACTAGAAGTCAATGGTTACAGGTTTTCAGCATTCTTTAGAGCATCTTCTTTTGTGTTCAACAGGAAAAAATAAACGTATAAAGATTTGGAGCAAGTAAAAGGTGAGTAAATGATGACAGAATTTTTATTTATGGAGTGAACTGTCACTTTAAGAAATATTTGGAATTAACATTTTGTCATATATAACATTTTTAAATACAGTAAAAGTATAGCCTATTCTATTCTATTCTATTCTATTCTATTCTATTCTATTCTATTCCCAGACCCAATAATGCTTTGATGTCTAAATTAATCTCTAAAATTGGGTATTTTAATATATATTTTTAATTTTTAATTTAAATAGTGTAAAATATTAAAACAAGCTTCTGTTTAATTCTGTTCCAGCAATACCACATTACCTACTGGTCAATGTTATGCACTGTCATTCATTAGCCTTTTTTGTTATTATTTATGATAATGATTTGTTAGTTTTTATATTTAGTTTTTATATTTTTTGATTCATTCGTTTTTATAAATTTAGATTTAGACTTTTTTTTAAAAATCATACAAAATGTGACAGCATTTTAAAACCAGCTTATTGATATCATCAAGTTATCACCCTATATTCTATTCTATTCTATTCTATTCTATTCTATTCTATTCTATTCTATTCTATTCTATTCTATTC
>CAIGQZ010033112.1:7091268-7135943 GCA_903798205.1 Danio tinwini
ATATAGTTTATAGGTACAATTTACTGTGGCCTTGTGTGTATACGTTAATATAATATAGCTAAACTGCATCACTGTTCTTTTAATTTTCTAATTTCTGTTTTAGAAAATAATTTTTTCTTCCAACACTTTACAGATAATCTATTAAGACAAAACATTTGTGATTTTCCTCTTTTGCTTTTAAGAAATGATTCCCTGACATCGATGAATATTATAATAAGACTTTAACTACAAAAATACAACTGGAACTTTCTCTCAAAAATAAACAGCCAGTTATATATTTTACGGTCACCCATGCCAAGAAGACCAAATAATAGGTGATATTTTTATTTAACCTGTAGAAAGTGCTTAGATTGTGTTTTTCTCTGAAGTTTCTTTTTTTCTCTTGCAGCTGTTAGTTTAGGTTATTCTGCATGGCCTCAGCTGCATTCCTGTACCGTCTCCAGCTGTTCCACTTTCTATGCTTGCTCAAAAACAGCTGCGCCTCCTCCAAACACACTAGAGGTTTCCTCTGAGGGTAAGAATAATAAAACAATTAGGATGATAATACTACAACAATATTATTCTTTTAAAATAAGGTTTTACTGACTCAGCACTAAAATGACTCAAGCACAACTAATAATAATGGTTTAAACCCTCACTGATGCTACAGAAGTAAACACAATGCATTAAGAGCCAGAGATGAAAAACTTTAGAATCTGAAGATCAAGGTTAACTGCACTTAATTTATCTTCCTGAAATTTTGGAAAGGCAGTATCAAATGGAAAACAATGGCATTTCAACAAATAAGAATAAAACATGAAGAGTTTATTTATTTTTATTTTATTTATTAGATTTAAAGTTGGGGCAACACAGTGGCGCAGTAGGTAGTGTTGCCGCCTCACAGCAAGAAGGTCGCTGGGTCACAGCTTCGAGCCTCCGCTGGGTCAGTTGGCGTTTCTGTGTGGAGTTTGCATGTTCTCCCTGCGTTTGCGTGGGT
Organism: Danio tinwini; assembly: GCA_903798205.1. NCBI lineage: Eukaryota > Metazoa > Chordata > Actinopteri > Cypriniformes > Danionidae > Danio > Danio tinwini. The sequence continues at coordinate 7,092,245 of CAIGQZ010033112.1, forward strand.
TTCCTCCGGGTGCTCCAGTTTCCCCCATGGTATAGGTGAATTGGGTAGGCTAAATTGTCCTTAGTGTATGAGTGTGTGTGAATGTGTCTCAGAGATGGGTTGCTGCTGGAAGGGCATCTGCTGTGTGAAACACATGATGGATAAGTTGGCGGTTCATTCCGCTGTGGCGACCCCAGATTAATAATGGGACTAAGCTGAAAAGAAAATAAATGAATGAATGAAGATTTAAAGTTTTCATCTTTAATTAGTAATATCCATTGATAAGAACTTAATTAGTTTTTTAATATTTAGATTTTTGGAACTTAGATTTCAGTTTTAAATAATATAATCTCTGCCAAAGTATGTTCTATCCTAACAGACCATACACATCAATGGGAAGCTATTTTTTATTCAAGTTTTAGATAAAGCTCAACTTCAAAACAATTGACACTTATGACTGGATTTGTGCTCCCGAGTCACTATTGTTTTCCATCATGTCATTCACTTTCCTGTTGTCTTTGGCAAGAAAAGCCCTTGTCCATGCTTCGGCACGTCCTTTAAGATAAAGACTCCAACAGACTTCCGTGAAAAGCTTTTAATTGCTGAGGTAATTGAGTTCATTTATATAACCTCTTTAATGTTCTGAAAAGCATGCAAGATGAACATACTTGATTATTTTCAATTCAACCATTTAAGAGATAGTTCACCTAAAACTGCCAAAAAATAAAAGAAAGAAAATGAAAACAGGTTTGGAACAAGTGGAGGATAAGTAAATGAGGACAGGATTTTCATGTTTGAGTGAACTATCCCTTTAACACTTTTAAATGTTATAAAACATTATTATTATTATTATTATTATTAATAGTAATATTAATTTTAATAATAATATTCTGTGAGAAAACTAGTATGCTTATAATTTTACTATTATTTTCTGTAGACCTCGGAGCCCCTCTTGTTCTGGATATAAAAATCATTGTCTGCTTTTTTTATGTAGCCTTTAGGATGAACTTATTACAAATGACTTTATTTTTGAATATGACAATTACAAGAGATCTTGTATTTAGTCTAATTCACTGTAAAAACAAACAAATATCACATACCATTTCATTTTTGTTGGACAAAGCACCCACTTCGAATGTTATCACTTGATTGAATGGACGTTATCAGTGGTTATTAGCTGATAGATATAGGCCAGTAGGGGACTTCTGCGCCTACAGGTAGGCTCAGAAGGCTGTTATCATCTATCCACATGATTAACCAGCTATACTAACAGAGAAGACCCTTAGATCCAGATCTGTTTTTACATTACTGTGATGGTTGGATTTAGGGTTGGGGTAGGCATTAATAAAATACAATTAATGGGAAATTTAATAAATAATATAAATAATTCTCGTTAACTTCCGGCCACAGCCGAATGTGATCCATAGCTGATTAACCATGTAGATGGATGATAACAGACTTCTGAGCCTACCAGTAGGCACAGAAGGCCCTTACTGGCCCATATCTATCAGCTGATAACCACTGGCCAGAGCCATATCACCCTGCAGCCCAAGACCGGTTATTCACTGAAGCTAAGCAGGGCTGAGCCTGGTCAGCATTTCCTCTCGGCCCTTACCCATCATGGCCTCATCCCCATCCACCAAATTGGCTCTATCACTGTTTCTCCACTCCCCCTATAGTTGGTGTGTGGTGAGCGCACTGGTGCCGTTGTCCTGTGGCTGCTGCCGCATCATCCAAGTGGATGCTGCACACTGGTGGTGGTGTGGAGAGACCCCCCTCATGATTGTGAAGCGCTTTGGGTGTATGGCCATACACAATAAATGCGCTATATAAATACATAAATACACATACATTACATTACACTGATAATGCCCATTCAATTGAGTGTTAACATTTGAATCAGCTTCAAAACATAGAAACTAGCCTTCAAATTATACTTTCATTCATTTAATTAGATAAATCTGAAAAAAATCATATATAACACAATATTTAATTTACCATATACAACAATAAACAGAATGATAAAAAACTGTTTTTCATAATAAATAATTTATGAATGCCACTTCTAATTCAAAGCAGATGTAAATATGCTTGATTTATAATAAAGAACTATTGATCTCCACACCACACTGTGTGAATGAGAGAAATACTGTCTGCATTGCAAAACACAACCTGGTGTTTCACACTGTCCACGTAAACCCCGACTCTACTGGGTTTAGTCTGGTTGGCGATCAGGGTTTCTTTATCACCTCTGACAGCATACAGTCGACCATTTTTTACAGAAAGAGAAATGTTCTCAAAACCTTTATTAAATAATGTCTGCCAGAGGGATGTGTTCTTCTCTTTTGGGTAATATCTAACAGTAAGTCCACGCTCCCATCCTGGTTCAGCTTCGATATCGACCTCCCAGTACACCTGCCCTGGCTGAATGCTCTCCACATAATTCTCCCTGTAACCGTTGTGAAATTTCTGGAATCTGGCAAAGTAATCTTCGCCTTGAGGCTGCAGATGATTCTCCTTTTTGAAAGCAAGTTTCAGGTCTTTGTCCATTGTAGATGAATCTGATAGGTCTAAAAAAAAAAAAAAAAGAAAGAGTAAGACAGTTATTAAAACAACATTCAAAACAATATTAAAACAAACATTATCCAAACCAATGAAAGTAAAAAAAAAACTATTGTTTACATAAATCTGGTGACCTACTTATAGGGGTGGTTCTCAACGAGAGGCCCTAAAATAAGCTTAAATTAAGCTAAAGCTAAAACATGTGATGTAAGCTGCATTGTGATGTTACTTTTGTTTATTCTATCTCAGAAAATCTGCATATATGAAGACATTTTAAAGGAAAAATCATGGAAAGTATAGTGTTCTGAAATTGTGCTTTAATCCTAATAATCTTAACCAATTACTGGTCCTTTATACTTTTTAAGTAACGCCAAGCTCTGAAATATTTTATTTGGTAAACAGCTAAAAAGTATTTATAAGTAAACAAGTATGTATAAACCAAGCCAAGAAATATACTAATACTAAAAATAAAGTAAATAATTTAAGTTCATTGCTAAAAAAATCCATAAAACTATTCACTTACTAAAATTAAGGAATTTAATAGTTTCAATTATTTTAATAACTGTTGTAAGTTTATAATAACTTGTTTGTATTATAATACACAATAACATAACATGGTAAAAAATAGAGCAGCTTTGACATTATAACAAGCACAAGAAACATTTAAGACTATCTTTAAATACTGTCTTTATGAAGCGGGGGCCTTGGAGTAAAACATTGACCACTGATAAAATAAAGTAAAATGTCCGAAACACCGTATGAAAACGTGTTTCATTATGAGAGATGTTCATGAAGGCTCAACTCACCCCTTTTAACAGGACCCAGCATGTCTCGCCAAACCATGAGTGGAAGGTCAGTTTCATAAGGCCCAAGGGTGAAATGGTCACAAATCACTCGTATGCCATCATGTTTTGACTTAAATCTATAGAAAACAACCGTTTCAAATGTTTAAAGCAACACTGCACACATGAAATTGAGCTAGGACAGCACTATGACCTTTCTACATTCTCATGACAATTAACATAAGAGCACAAAAAGATCTTCGTCTAGTGTCTTGAACATAAGCCTTTTCTTTTTCTTTTCTTCTTTTTTTAAACCAAAAGAAAAAGAAATTTTTTTAAATGTTTCTAATGCTGCGTCCCAATTCGCATACTATCCGTCCTAAATAGTATTTGAAAATAGAATTAGTATGTCCCAAATCCTAGTATGTTGAAAAGTGTATGCCAAAGGTTCCCGGATGGTTTACTATTTCCGGTCAAAATTTTAAGTGTAGAAGCGTCCATACTCTGACCGCTGACATTGCCCACAGTACATTGCGCGTTGGACGTGAATTCGATTAGAACTACAAACATGGGTGAAAAGTGTAAACAAACTACAAACATGATGGACGCGCGAGACCAACCGTCAAGTAGAGAGACTTCGGTAAAGATGTCTGTATGACTGTTAACTAATATCTAGCCCACTGGAGAATATTTAAATCGCGGTTTCTGTGTTATATTTCATCTCCAACAACAATACTGAACTTATATAAAGACGTGTTTGGACATTAACGTCTGAATGCATAAATACCCAAACACCTGAGGAGATTTCTCTGCATGAAAGACTCGCGAATGGCAGATTAACCTGCTGCTGCTTCTCCAAAAAGGTAGGACATTAAATACGACAGAAATGTGGACGATGTGTGGAGGATTGACAGGGCTCATAACTAAGCAACATAACGATCTGTTAATAAGGAAGTAGTGTGCCCCAAAGCTTGCATACTTTTCTGTTACACACTCAAAAGTATGCATTTTTCCTTCACAAAAAGTACATACTTTTAGGGCGTGGTATGCGGATTGGGACGCAGCATTAGACACCTTTAGTAGATTGTTTTGTCGACTGTAAAACAGCAGCTCAGTTCAGTGTTGACACCTTGTGGACAAATTAAGTAGTGCAAAGTTGTTCAGCATGCACATTGCAATAAACCCAAAGCATACTTCAGTTTTTATGCATGTGTCTGCATACAGCGCGCATGACATACATTTTGTCACTAGGATAGTAAGCATGTCTTGTATGCGTGCGACCATATTTTATTACCATACATATTTTGAATATGTTTGCATGTGAATTTAGAATTATATTCAACACTGAACTGGTTTATTGATCCTCTATAGAGATGGCTGTATATAAAGCACCACTTCATTATCTTTACAAACCTCTTTTTCTTCTTCGAATCAGACACTCTTTACCTTAATTACTGAGACCACTTAATTATGCAGGTTTACTGAGTTTAAGCAAAGATTTATTGTGTTTTGCTGTTGTTTTATAAATTTGTACATTTTTAATTGCTTTTGTATAATTAAAAGGAATAATGTTATTTAAATGAATGGTTCACCAACAAATGAAAATGTACTCACTCTCAAGCGCCTCCAAACTTTTGAGTTTCTTTGTTTTGTTGAACACAAATGAAGATATTTTGAATAATGCTGAACACTTATAACAATTGACTTCCATAGTAAGAAAAACAAATACTACTCAATGGTTACAGGTTTTTAACATTTTTTAAAATGTCTTCTTTTGTGTTTAACAGAACAAAGAAACTCAAAGGTTTGAAACAAGTAAAGGGTGAGTAAATGATGACAGGATTTTCATTTTTGGGTGAACAATCTATTTAATGGAACATTTGCTGTGAGAGCTTAAACACCCTGCATGTTAAGAAAACAATAACAAATTGGGGGAAAAAACACATGCACATGCAAATTCTCACAACATATGCAAATACAGAAACATGCTACAAATAGTGCAGATCACAATGGAAATGTTTCGAGGACCCTAAAAAGTGATTAACCTGATTTTAGAGTCAGTTTTGAATCAACAATGTTGTTGGAGCCAGTGAGCTTTTTGTTCATGTATAATGTACATATACTGTGTAATCAAATAGTTAAAGAAGTTTAGTCAATTTGTTAGTGTTTTTATCTATTTGCATGTGTTTTCTTAACTTTCTGCGTGTTTGAGCTCCACTATATAACAGCTTCTTAAGGTGCTTTTCCACTGCATGGTACTGCTTACTTTTGGGGGCTTTTCCACTGCGTTCTATACCTAAGTTCTTGGTGCTTGTTTTAATACCACCTTGTGTGAGGTTTTAAGGATGCAATTACCAAAATGTGATGTATACATTGCTGCTCACAGTTTAATCCAAGAGAATCAGAACTTCTTAAAGGTGCAAACTCCAGGACTATTGTGTGTATATATTTCCTTACAACAGTAATGTCACAAACAGTAGAGGTTGCAGAACTATAGCAAGAATCCCAGCCACTTTAAACAGTACTAAACTGCGGTGGAAATGCAAGCCAAGCCAAGAAAAACTGAACTGAAGTGAGCCAGGCTGTGCACAGTCGAAATGTATCTTTATTCTTCTGTCTGAAAGAGCTCACCACGGAACAACAAACAAACCCTAAAAATATATTTTAAAAAATGAATATTATGCAGACACTTAATATGTAATGGTATTACATGATTAGCTAATTTGATAGACTATAATTTCATTTAAAATGGTTCCAATCTGTCTGTAAAAAATATTTTTATGCATGTTTGGAGTTTTGTTGTATTGTATTGCAGTAATATTAAGAAATGGCTCTGCAAAAGTGTCCAAAATATTAGCGAAAATGCATTTTCCATCTTACTTGGTTGGCAAGGCAAACGTGATGTTTTTGCTCTCTCTGATTTCATCAACCAAAGGAAACCCGTCTGTACTCCACCACTGAAAACAATGGAAACAGTTTTGAGGTGTTATGAAATCCACCATGCTGAGTCCAAACATGTTTCTGGAATGTGCTGCAGAACAAAATTACCTCTAAAAACCTCTCAGGCTGGTTTATCTTTAGTCCTGACTCCAATATGGACACCTGGCTGTTTCCTTTTATTTGCAGCTTTGACAACAACGACCCATTTTGCTTCATTGACTCCTCAGCACTGTTTGCTGCTTTCTGGATCTGTCTCACTGCATCCTCCTCCTTTTTTAACAAGAAGTCATGCATTTTCTTAAACTGAGCATGCATAAGGCTCTCAAGGTGTTTGGCCCTTTCCTGTAGATTCACATTTGAATTTGAGAACAAGAAGGAAGGCAGCCAAAATAATGATAATACATTTTTTTCAGTCACACTACAATAAGCTTTCATTATGGTGGCTTGAGAAAGACAACTTATAAACTATACTATACTATAAACCTAATATTCTTCTGAGACTAACTTCTATATGCATCTCCTCCTAAACTGTTCAAGCTACAAAAAACAAACTGACTCCAGACCTCCGAACTGCTCTGACTCGGGTTGTTATATCTTTTCCAACTCATTCGACTTACGGTTTTCCAAAAACTGTCCCGGAAAATTTGGAAAAGTCCCTTAACATTGGACCAAACTTTATGACCTCAGAACTATGCACCAGACTGTCATACAGACTTAAGATTTGGGCTCATTTCATTTAGGCTACCAATCTGCCAATCACTAATGACCTTTCAACTTACTAGCCACACCCTGGCAACCACTTATGGCACCCTAGCAACTGACTTTCATTGTAAAAAAACTGCCATTGACTTTATACATATATCATACTAGCAACATGCTAATTCATACTAAATTCATTCTAACAACATGCTAGTTTATACTAGAAACATGCTATCAACATGCTTATTTATACTAGAAACATGCTAGCATAATGCTAATTCATACTAGTAATACCATGCTAATTAATGTTAGCAATGCCTATCAACCACTCAGAACACATTAGCAACTGCCTAGCAACAACTTAGCAGCTACTCAGAACACCTTTGCAACTGCCTAGCAACACCTTCGTAACCACCTAGAACACCCTAGCAACCACCTAGCAATGCCTTAGCAACCACCTAGAAAACCCTAGCAACCATCTAGCAACAGCTTAGTAACCACTCAGAATGCCATAGCAACATCTTAGCAACCCCCTAGTAACCACTCAAAACATCTTAGCAACCGACTAGCAACATCTTAGCAACCACTCAGAACATCCTAGCAACACCTTAGCAACCACATAGACCACCCTAGCAACTACCTAGCAACGCCTTAGCATCCACTCAGAACACCATAACAACTGCCTAGCAACACTTTAGCAACCACTCAGAGCACCTTAGTAACCACCTAGAACACCCTAGCAACCGCCTAGCAATGCCTTAGCAACCACCTAGAACAACCTAGCCACTACCTAGCAATCACTCAGAACACCTTAGCAACTGCCTAGCAATGCCTCAGCAACCACCTAGAACACCCTAGCAACCGCACAACAACGTCTTAGAAACCACTTAGAACACTTTAGCAACCACCTAGCAACACCTTAGCAACCGCATAGAACACCCTAGCAACAACCTAGCAACCACTTAGCAACGCCTTGGCAATCACCTAGCAATGCCTAAACAACTGCCTAGCAACCACTCAGAATACCCTAGCAACCATCTAGCAACACCTTAAAAACTACCTAGAACACCCTAGCAACCGCCTAGAAACACCTTAGCAACTGGCTAGCAATGCCTAAATAAGCAGTCAAAACACCATAGCAACCGCCTAGCAACCACTCAGAACACCATAGCAACTGCCTAGCAACACTTTAGCAACTACTTAGAACACCTTAGCAATGACTTAGCAACCATTCAGAACACCCTAGCAACCACCTAGCAACACTGTAGCAACCACTCAGAACACCCTATCAACCACCTAGGAAGAAACACGCTAATCTATACTAGAAACATGCTAACATATATGTAGTTATCTGTCTATGCAGCCTGTTTCAAACTTCTTAAAACTACTTCAATGATTTAATCTTTAAAATGACTTCAAACTTTCAGACTCTGCTTTCTCAAGACACCATAAAGTTTGTCTATTAACTTTTCTAGTTGTTAGTTCATGTATATTTACTAACTTGAACTAGGAATGAACAATACCTGAATAGCATTTATTAATTGTAGTTTAATATTTACTAATGCATTATTAAAATCCTTGTTAATAGCTAACAATGAACAATGATATTTTCAAAAATCAATGTCAAAAAACTACTTTAATGCATGTGCTTTAAACTGTATTTTAAAGTGTTACCAAAATGTCTTTTAACCCACCTTAGATTTTGTGATTTCAAGCGTCTGATTCAAGATCATGTCACCCATTCGTTTGTTGTCATCTAAAATAAAACTCAGTGCTTTGTTCACCACTTTCTAAATTTCAATAACAACAACAAATAATCTGTTATTCCACACATATTCATGTCACAGTTGTTCATATAAAATAGCTGTTAAATTCATATATATCGTTCCAACCTCACTGATCTCCTTTGCTTCCTTGACAGGCTTGAAACTGTGTCCACTGTGTTTCGTTCCCTCTTTGCAGATGAGGCAAACCAGTCTCTGGTCATTCACACAGAAAAGTTTAAGCGGCTCCTTGTGCTCAGAACACAGCATTTCTTCTGCTGTCGGTTGAATCATTTGCTTTTTCTTACGCTGTTCTTGTACGGCGTCCACAACATTTCTCAGAACTCGAATACCTTTAAGATCCGTCCCGGTGAAGTTTTGTCTGCATTCTGGGCATTTATGAGGTCCTTTGCTTGATTCTAAATACCTGGAAACACACTGTCGACAGAAAACATGTTCACAGGGCAAACTTACTGGATCTTTAAAGTCACACAGACACACCGGACACATGAGGTGAAGAGACAGCACTGAAGCCATGATTTCTTTTATCCTCTGACACCTGCTGTAGTCAGACTAGTATGTCAATGTTGTAGTCAGACTAGTATGTCTGACTATTAAGTATACACTTTGCTGATGAAACAATGAAGGTGTAGTGTTTATTTAGGCCTTTTTGTGTCAGATCACACCCTCTCACATCAGTGAACAAAATGCTTCACATACTTCTAGACTGAAATTAACAACTTAGATACTGACAACAACTTACAAGATGGTGCAATTTACAGTATGGTTCAATTAACTGTCATGAAAGTAACAAAAGTAATTGCTTTGCTGATATACACTCACCGGCCACTATATTAGGTACACTTTATTAGTACCGCCTTGGACCCCGTTTTGCCTTCAGAACTGCCTTAATCCTTCATAGCATAGATTCAACAAGGTACTGGAGATATTCCTCAGAGATTTTGGTCCATATTGACATGCATCATGCAGTTGCTGCAGATTTGTCAGCTACACATCCATGGATTGAGACCTGGTGACTGTGGAGGCTATTTGAGTACAGTGAACTCGTTGTCATGTTCAAGAAACCAGTCTGAGATGATTTGTGCATTATGACATGGTGCGTTATCCTGCTTGAAGTCATCAGCTGTGGTCATAAAGGGATGGACATGGTCAGCATCAATACTCAGGTAGGCTGTGGCGTTGACACAATGATCAATTGCTACTAATAGGCCCAAATTGTGCCAAGAAAATATCCCCCACACCAGTACACCACCACCACCAGCCTGAACCGGTGATACAAGGTAGGATGGATCCATGCTTTCATGTTGTTGATTCCAAGTTCTGACCCTACCATCTGAATGTCGCAGCAGAAATGTAATGTAAAAATCAAGCAGGACCTGAATATGTAGGAACTGCGATGGTTCAACACTGACAAATTTTACTACTTAAATTTACTCACATTATTTCAGTAAGCAATAGTGTGAGAAATAAATGATTGTACTGCAGCAATACTGCACATATATTTTTACATTTTGCTCATTTTTCAAACAAATATTTGGCTAATTTAAATGTAAATGTCAATGATATCAAACTATAATCTTTGCACATCTGCTGGTAAAGATGCGTTGGAAAACTAACAAGAACCACACAAGTTAAAAAATGATGTTTATGTTTTAATTAGTAAACATTTTATATTTATCATTATAGATATCGTCCTTAGCATACAAGGTGTTTAACAAGGTGTATCGCTTTTCCTGGCTGAAATACCATCTTTCCAAGTTGGTTTATGCTAGTTAGGGGTGGCTTGCAAACCATCATAATAACGTAGTGTGCTTACTTAGCTATGTTTCCGTTCACCTATTATATGCACATTTTGAAATATCACATAAAAAACCCAGAATGTAAATGCCAAGATGTGCATAAGTTTGAAAATGTGCATAAAAAACATAAGGATGTAGTTTTAACTTGTAAGGAACGGAATAAATACCATGATGCGCATCAAAAAAGTCACGTGATAACAAAAAAGGGCATAATGGGATGGCATAAATGCAGTGTTTCCCAACCCTGTTCCTGGAGACACACCAACAGTACATATTTTAAATGTTTCCGTTATCTGACCCATTAACTTCAGGTTTTGGAGTCTCTTCGAATGTTCAGATAAGTTGATTTAGGTGTGTGTGATTAGGGAGAGGTTAATGTTAATAATATAATACAGTTTGTGTGCCTTTAGGAACAGGGTTGGAAAACACTGCATTAATGGACAAACCAGCAGGCTGACCACATTATAAATCATCTGAAATGTTGTATTGGTCATTCTAAAAGTCTGTTAACAGAAGTGTTTTGGAATTATTACCTCCCAAAACTTTCTTGATCTCCTGTGCTCTTAACAGCAGCCTCATGCCTTCAAAATCCAAAGCGATGCTTTATTCGCAAATGTTTTATGTGAAATTCCAGTTTTGCACATAAATCTAAATTGCATCTTTGGATGGAAATAATGTTACTATTATTATTAATATTAGTTACTGTTATTACTAACCTATTTTTATTGGAAACATAAGCTACGAGTCAATTTTTTTAGCTAGTTCTGCTAGTTAAGCTAATTTAGTAGCCAACTGGGGCATCAGCACACTAGTATCCCAACATACTGTATCTGGTGACCAGGCACATTGATCACTTTTAGAAGCATTAAAAGTATTTTTTGAACAACTTATGTATTGTTTTTGGTATTTGGTTTGATAATCTATGTATTTATGCATAAAAAAACAAATATAATTTTAGATTATATTTAATTGGTAATTACAACTATAATTTTTTTAAAAAGGGATTAATCACTAAAAAAATGAAACCTTTTTCTTTTTCTGCTGAACCTAAAAGAAGATATTTTGAAGCTGCAATAATGTAACCATTGACTTTCATAGAAAGACAGCAATACTATGGATGTCAATGGCTACAGGTTTCCATATTTCTTCAAAATATGTTCTTTTGTGTTCAACAGAAGAAGGAAAATCAAACAAGTTCATGACAAGTGAAGTGTGAGTGAAGGATTTTCTGTTTTGGGGGAACCATCTCTTTAATAAAACAGTTCTTTTGTGGAGTAAAATGAAAGCCAAGTATTTGTTTGTCTGTTAAAGGTTATATGGAAAGCACTATTGACAGAATTAACAATGGAGCTGTCTGCTTAATACAGGCTTTGATTGAAAAGTATTTGCACCAGCACAGTACACAATATGTATTCTGTAAACACAGGTATAAGGTTTGACATTCCAGTCTGGTTACTTTCCGTGTTATACAATCTGTGGGAGGAACAACACCTTGTTATGCAACTCGAATTTAAATACATTTGATATCAAGCGTGTTCAAAAACAAGGAAGAGAAAGCAGAATTTGACAGAAAGGAATCTTTCAGCTGATTTTAAAGGCAGAAAACACTCAGTTTAAAGCTCAACACGGTCTTGACCAGAGGGAAGCTAAAATGCATTCTCCTTTGTCTTTGGAGATCAAGTGCTCCGTATGTCTGAGTGATTTCACAGATCCAGTGACTCTGTCTTCTTGTGAGCATTCGTTCTGTCGTCAATGCATTACTGGCCATATGCAGGCCAGCCTGGGACCAAGCGTCTGTCCAGAATGCCAAAAACCTTACAACAAAGAAGACCTGAAATCCAGCCGTTTGCTGAGAAACATGACCTCGACAGTACGAGGGCACCTTGCAGAGCAGAAATCTGAACGATCCACACCTCAAGAAGGAACACAAACATTGAAGCTTGCAGATATGGAGAAGATGCTGATGTGTCCTGAACATGACGAGAAGCTCAAACTGTTCTGTGAGACTGATCAGAAGCTGGTGTGTGTCATCTGCAGAGATGGAGACAAACATAAAGGACACGTCTTTAAACCAGTGAAAGAAGCTGCGGAGATAAACAAGGTAAAACATTACCAGTGAGTCACAAAAATGAGTAACTGAATAATGAGAGCATGTTCTTGCTTTCAATTGACTTTCAATCTAAGCTGTTTGTGTGACGTTATGGAATAATTAGGTTGCTATTTAAATCATTTCAATCATCATAATTTAATGTAATCTCAGGCTCACAGAAACGTTCAAAGCTTGTCTGATGTGTTTATTCATTTGTAGGGGGAGTTAAAGACTGCTTTGGGTTTTCTTGCCAAAGAAAATGGACAACTAGATTACATGATACAACAACAGACCACAGAGATCACCAAAACTGAGGTATCAAAATATCTAAATAAGGAAAAACACTGACTTTATGATAGCACAAATCTTGGCCAATGTATTACTTTATTTTAAAAAATTCATGCAGTGACTTGAACGCATGAGTTCCATGAGCGTGTTTTAATCTCTAAATGGATTTGTTTCATTTGCTCTGTTCTTGTTTGACTAAAGCCCAACTCACACCGTGTGATTTTTAATAATCCTTTATAATTGTAGCTTGTGAGACTGCATGGACATGTTCGATGTCATTCATATAACGATTTGCACATCCCCCAATGATGGTTGGGCAGGGTTGGGTGCTATGCCTCCTTTTTAAAATCGTACATTTTAGCATGACTCAACTCATACAAATTCGTACGAATTAGCCTGACAAATAAACTGACAAATCGTAAAATACTTACATTTCCTCGTGAGATTAGGCTGGTTTTAATATTTCCCCTTGGTGATTTGAAGTTGTCACACTGATCACGTCATTAGATTTAACACTATATTGGGTCTTGGTTTGACGGTTATCATAGCTAAAATCAAATTTTTGTCTTTGATTATACTTAAAATTTGAAAGGCTAGGACACACTAAGCTGACATCAAAGAACTAGCAGCAATAAAAACTGACTGTGTTGTTGCCTCTTGTTGGCTTCGTCTGTTCCTATCTAGACCAAAAAGTTGTGCGTGAACACAACAATTAGACGACAGCAGACTGAAACTAGAACATCTTTCCAGTGTCTGCACAAAAGGACATATCATTTCATACCCACAAGTGGCAGTATCCTGAATTGTCATTAAACAGGGAAACTGGAACTAGTGCTGCATACAGTACATAAAAACCAAAAACAAAGCAGTGTTTACATAGGATTTTCACAGTACTCTCACAAACCCAAGATGTATTTGCTCTGATAATCCACATTGGTTGCAAATATTTAAGAAATTTGAGAAAAAGACAGCTGGCATATTTATGTTTCTTCTTGACTCGACTTCTCATTTGCTTGGTTTTGTCACCTCAGATGAGAGGTGACATGTGAAACAGACTAAACAATCTATCCTGACAGACGTACTGACAGCCCGATGCTGCCCAATGGCCAACCGTCTGCTTGGTGTGTTCAGGTCTTTAAATCTGTTAGTAGGTGTCATGTATCCTTTGTAACATTATGGTTTTAGGGACATGAAGTCAAAAATATAAGGATGATGATTACATTTTTTACATTTTTTTTAAAGAATCTGACTCTATAAAAATAAACATCACAAATATTCATTCATTCATTTTCCTTCGGCTTAGTCTTAATTTATCAGGGGTCGCCACAGCGGAATGAACCGTCAATTTATCCAGCATATGTTTTACACAGAGGATGCCTTCCAGCTGCAACCCAGTACTGGGAAACATTTTAATTTGGGCCAATTTAGTTTATTCAATTCACTTATACTGCATGTCTTTGGACTGTGGGGGAAACTGGAACACCTGAAGGTTAACCACATCTTAATCACATGCATAGTACAAGGAAAAAAAGTCACCTAATTAAGCACATATTTTAATTGTTGCTGAAAAAACAGCTAGATCAGGAATTAACTCAACAAATCAGTAATACAACTGGAATGTTTTTCTCTTTTTTTAGGATAAATCCAAAACCTTATCAGCCCGGATCTCTGATCATTTTGAAGAAATGCACAAGCTCTTACGAAAAAAAGAGGATGAGGTGAAAAAACTGTTGGAGAAGGAGGAGAAGGAAGTTACAGAAGCCTTGCAGACTAATCAGTCTGTGATAAATAAAAGGTTCATGGAGAACAAAGAGAAGGAGATTATTCTGCAGTCAGCTTTGGAGATTGATCAGCCCGATCACTTTCTACAGGTTACAACACTTGATATTTGTTATTTTTAAGGCTCACAAGATAATTTGTCTATTTTACCTATAGACATATAATAAATAAGGTCTACAAGTTGTTGTTATTTTTGTGCAGTGGTGGAATGAGAAAGGATTTCCAATGACAAATAACATGAAGCAAAAAGCTGGTGTGAAACCATCGAATACCCAGTGAGTCTCATGCTGTGCTGTTATTTAACCCTCAGTGACATGTGTTCAGTTTTCTGCAAAACAAGTTTGTAATGTGGACTTGACTGTGTGTTTCAGATATATGTCAAGAGTAAAAGATCTCACTGTTCTTCCTGACTCTCTCTTTCTTGGTCCCCTTGAAACTCACCTGCAGTTTTTTGTGTGGAAGGAGATGCTTAGATCCATCAAACCAGGTGATGAATTGGAAAAATATCTTATAAATAAACGTTTAGTAAAATATCCCTAAACAAACTTCCTCAAAATTTATGTATCAATGAATAATAATAAAAAAACAGACACCAGGTTTAATTTAATACTTTGAAAATGTGCTTGTCCTGTTAAACATCAACAAAGTGAATTTTTTCTTCTTTGTCAAATTTTTATGCCTAACAATATAAGGACATTTTCACAGTATTTCCTATTATGTTTGACTTTATTTTTGACTTTAGTAAGACAATTTCATTCTTTAAACTTTAAAATAGCATTAGTGGCTTAGATTTTTATGGTTATGGGTTTAGAATGAACCCTGATGTTTGAGAAATATCATTACATACAACCTGTAAATGCAATAACAAATAATTCTGTCCCCTAATTATACTTTGTTTCTTTTATGCTGTAGTTCCTGAGAGCTTAACCCTGAAAAATCCCAGAGAGTCATATTTAAAAGTGTCTCCAGATGGCACCAGAATCCGGCAAGCTGACAGAGCGACTGGTCTGTATAAAGACTTCAACCCTGGTACGGTTTCAGAGGAGAACTTTCAGTCTGGTCAGCACTACTGGGAAGTAGAGGTCGGAGAAAAGCCAGACTGGACCGTGGGAATCAAGATGGGTGCAGACAAACAGCAGAGTGCGATCCTGCTCCACCTTAAACACAATAAAGGCTACGTTCTGTCCTGTGATGGAAAAGACTTTCCATTAAACACTCGAGACAAACCGCAGAAAATCGGCTTGTATCTGAACTGTGAGAGAAAGCAGGTGTTGTTCTATAATGCAGACAACATGACTCGGCTGGTCCAGAAAAACTACAGCTCGAAGCAGCCATGCTGTGTTAGTCTGGTGCCAGGAATTTATCTGGATGGTAAAAACAGTGACCCGCTCACTGTCTGCTCATATGAGTTCAACACTGGGAAACGTTAAACACTAACAAATTCATATAGACATCAAACGGTTACTAAATATGTATCTTTATTTCACATTTGAATCAGTAAGTCGCTGCAATGATGATATAAAAGGAGAATAATTTAAATGTAATGAACAATTCTTCAAATAAATTTTCCTAAATTAATCTCCTGCTGACTAGCGGTCAGGATGAAAAAGTAGCTTTTTTGCTTCTAATTTATAAATAGTTTGACCAAATATTACAATTCTTGTCTCTTGTGCTTTTGTCATAAAATGTTTTTGCTATTTGTTTATTTATTTTTATTAGCAAAACCACCTTGTGGAAAAAAATTCGAATGACTTATTCATTATGAAATGGCATATACATACTGATTATTAACTCAGTATCATGTGTTATACCTCCCCCTGCTAGTATGACTGCTGGCTAGTAATATACTTATGTAAAATTTCCTTAATTCAAGAAGAGGTTACAAATGTATTGCATGTAATACAAATATTACTACACTAATACATATCTGTAAATTAGCAGTTTTCTGTATTTTGTGACTCATGTTTTTTATTTTTCCCCATTTATTTATGCAGTTGAATTTCAAGGGACCTTAATCTTTCTTCCAAAGTTTAACCTTGAAAGGTTTAAAAAAGTGACTTTTATTAACATTTTGAATAGTTTAATGTGATATATTGCCTGGGTTGGCTGTTGTATATTACGGTACAATGACCTTGTAATAAACTGTAATTTTCTGCTATTTTACAGACTTATTTCTCTACATATTATTTATTATACTTTATAATATTTCAAACTACTAAAATGTCGATGAAAGTCTCTTTGTTAAAGTGTAGAGTTGAATTTTCAACATCAAAAGCCAGAGCAGACATCAAGGTTCCACAATGCAAATCACAATCGTAAATAAACAGAAAACACTTAACATGTGTTTAACAGATATTTTTTACAGATCACAGTATACAGTACACAAAAATTATTAATAAAAGCATTAAGTGTGTGAAGGTCATCTGTACATGTTTGTCATGAAAATTATTTTAAAAAATGTAATGAAAAACATTACAAATTTGCTGTAAAATATTTCAAGATTAGATGAAGTTATAAAGGCATATTATAATTTATTAGATGAAAGCAGTATTTACAATACAGCACTGGGAAATTACATGAAAGTAGGCAAAATGTGCACAATAGACTTAAAGGGAGATAACTCTGTCATCATTTATTCGCCCTTTCAAAGGTTTCGAACCTGTTAGAATTTCTCTCTTCTGTTAAACAAAGTAAAAAATAATCATAAAGTTATTTTGAATAATGTTGGAAACTTGTAACTATTGACCTCTTTGTTATTCCTACTATGGATTCCAATGGCCAGCAGTTTCTAACATTCTTCAAAATATCTTTTGTACTATTTTGAAAGAAATTCATAAAGGTTTGTAACCACATGAGGAAGAGTTAACTCTGAGTAAATTTATATTTTTTGGTAAACTGTCCCTTTAATTGGATTTTACATCTAATATTGCAGGCATCTCTATTTCTTCTGGAAGCAAGTTCGTCCTTCCTATAAAATATGGAATACAAATAATAATGAATAACTGCAAAAATTAACTGACCTCACAAATGCATTTTTACTCTTACTGCAGATTGTAGGAAATCAACGTGAATCATCAGATTATGTAAAGCTCAAAACTCACCAGCTCTTCTTGCACAGACGATCTGAAGAAGAATCACAGTAGGAGCAGCAAACACTGCAATCTCAACAATAATCACAATCACTACAGGAAACGTGGACAGATGAGAGCGAAAGTCAATATGTAAAAGTTTAAGTCACCTTGTAGATGACACCAAAGAACTCCAATGACAGTTGCAAATTCACCAACATTTAACATTCAATAGTATAAAATTATCAGCATAAACAAACATTTAATTTCATACCTCTGAAACATGATCCAAAAGTCATACGGAGTTCAGTTTCTGCTTCTGTGAATAATAACTTTAGTTCAGGTCAAACATGATGTAGACAATGAAATTTAAAATATTTACATGTTGAGATCTACAAATTTCAATCAATTCAGATGTACATTATAGACATGAATGTTTTTTTATTCGCAGTTTGTGGAACTAACAAGAAAATAAAGATAATACCTTGTTGTGTTGGTGCTGCTGCTGTAGTTTGGCTTGTTTTTTCTCAGTGTTTGAGCTGCTCTCTGTGTAGCAAAAATAATTTATTTAAAATATGTTTAAATATGTGCTGACTAATATAAAAAGAGGTCATTTGAGTTAAAATGTGACAGCAACTAATTGTAATCAAACAAGTTAGTGAACATGGCATGAGCATTATTTCACATTGTTTTAAAGATATGTTCAGTTTTTAAATAAAACCAGTGTGATTCAGACCAGTTTGTAAATTCAGTGAATTGAGATTCACTCTGAACTGAATTTTTGAATCAGTGAGTTGTTGATTTGAGAACAGATCGGATCAGTCCAATTTATACATTAAGGAGCCCCTATTATGGGTTTTTGAGAATGACCTTCCATGACGTGTGTAACACAGCTCTAAGTGAAGTGAAATATCCAGCTAAGGCTTAAATCTGAAAGTGGACATTGTTTAAAAATATTGATTAATTTATAAAAGAGTCGACTCCTAATACTTTAAATGAATTGTTTTGATAACGAGTCTTTAGCCGTTTTGTTGTGACGTCGATACGAAACTTCGCCCAGTTGTTGCACTCGCAAAAACCTCAGCATTATAGCCCAGCATTGTGCTGTTCGAGTGCTTCTGAAATCTACACACATACAACAGAGAATTCATCTGCCTTTTGTTAAAGGATCAAAAAAGACTATTGATGTAAGGGACTATATGGAGCAGTGCATCTTGGATAAGTTCTTCCATTTCACAAGTGTAAGTAAGTGGTTAAAATGGTTGCCTTCGTGCATTTTCTAGCTTGCAAATTATGTATTTAATTGTGTTTTGTTACTTGTAACCGCTTGTACTGTATGGTTAACTCTTTATATTCTCATATCGCGTCTGAAGGTACATTGAAAACGTGACGCATGGCACTTTGTTTATGGATTTAATGCGTTTATGAGCCTAATAAATAATAAACCTGAGGGTTGGGTTCTGAATAACAGTCAGGGCTGGAGCAAGCTGGACTGGCGATCATGCTAGGGATGGCTGACGTGAAACTGACGTTTCGACACAGTGTTGAGATCCTGAAGCGCAAGTGTTTCGAAACACTGCACCGAAGCATGGTCCGAAACACCCAGGTCACGTGACTAAAGTGTTTTGAAACACTTGGTCATGTGACTAAAGCGATTCAAAGCATCGATCAATTCAGAAGCGTTTCGAGACCTGGCGAATCTGCATTTGACTGACAGGGTCTGACAATACTTCTGTCTGTTATGGCCTAGTGGACCGTGCGTGTGCATGTTGTAACTGAGCTTCAAGTTACTTTTGGGTTCGAATCCTGACTTGTACAAATACTCTGAAATCACGAATTTATGTGTTTTAATCATGTTACTGTTTTATGGTGTAGTCTAAATAGGATACAGCTGCTGATACGCCATCAATACAGCATTGTTTTTGTAACGCTGTAGAACAATAATTCATTTTTTTACACAAGGCCTACTCTGATGGTTGGGTTTAGGTTTTGGGTAGACATAAATAAAATACAATAAATGGGAAATTTTATGAATAATATAAATAATTATTGTTAATTTCTGGCCACAACCGTGTCTGATCTAGCAACAACCCTGTTTTATGACCAAAACAAGACATATTTATTCACAAAGTGTTTATTCGGATGTCAGACCAATGTTGAAACAAAACGATACAAGAACAGAGTCATTCAAACTGATATTAAAGCATTTCAAAAGAGCTGTCTCAGCCTGGATTCAAACCCAGTATGCCCACATGCCTGACAGGAACCCTAACCGCCCCACTAAACCACTTGTAGGATCAATTTACAAAGTTTAATACCTTAATTTGCTCAACTGTTCTTTGCTGACGCTGTTCCAGTGCAATACATAAAAAATGACCACTAGGTGTCACCGTAGAGTGGGGTTTCAAACGTTTCGAAGCTTCGACACATTTGCTTCAACTGTTTCAGTGTTTCACGGAGCCTCGCTTTGCCCACCACTAGATCATGCTGCCCTCAGCCCGAAACTGAAGGAAGGGGGGGGGTCTAATGTGAAGTTGTTTCTTTAATATACATTCTTTGTTTTCTGTTTTTGAATGTTTCTGTTAAGGACTTTTATTTTGGTGTGTCCTCTGAGGAGGAGGGTAATGTGTGTGTGTGTGTGTGTGTGTGTGTGTGCGTGCGTGCGTGCGTGCGCGTGAAGAGCAGGTAGAGTGTGACGGGCTAGGAGACTTGTGTCGATCTCCTCCCCAGTTCTTAAAATAGTTAGTCGACAGTATTTACATTGACCCACTGGCAGCCAAAATCCACTAATATGAAGCGTGTACATGCACTGACTACTATATTGTTGATAAGCTGTACTGGGCATTTAACTCTGTCTCGTGCTGAAGGCTGTCAGTGTCGACCAATCGCAACAGGCTGTCATCAGTCCAATCAGCGCAGATTAGCTTCGCGATAAGGAGGGGTTTGGGAACAAATGAATCGCTGAACGAATCTTATGGGAGTCGCTGGGATAATTAAGTAAAAATAAATGCATATTATAAGACAACAAAAGTGTTTTTTGACCTTGCATGCATATCAGCCTGTTGTTGGAGACCCTTACAACCAAAATATGACCCTATTTGATGTATAATAGGGGCTCTTTAATTGTTTAGTGCAATTTGTGAACTGATTTATCAGGTAAACTGACAAAGTTTACTTTGTTCATGAAATTAAAGTTGTGTCTTTGTAAGGTGAAGATTTCTCCTTCAAAATAACCTTTTTTACTCAGCTACATTTAGAAAATGAATTGAAGTAAAAACACTTTTGTTTTTTAATTTATGGAAGTAAAAGTTTCCAAAAATAAAAAAATACTATGATAAAGTAGAGATACTTATGAGATCATTTAAATAAGAACATTAGTGAAGTAAAAACAAACAAACACTTAGCTACAGTCCACCAAACAGTGAATGAGGACACAGAGCGTGATTTCAGACACTCCTCCATTGCCATTGGCTACTTTCTACAAAACAACAATTATTACATAATATAATAATTATTTTTATGAAACAATGTGATGTTACAATCAAAATATGATACACGCTCTTCTGAAGATATTGAAAAACATATTTTTGACTACCACTGTAATGTAGGAAGTTGTACATAAGCTACAATTCGGTTTCTTTTAGACACAGATTAAATAATTTTTCACAAATAATTTTTACTAGAAATATATTTACTATATAAATACCCATTATTTTAGATTTAATTAATTTAAATTAGCGTTACAGTCTAGAAATAAAAATTTTGATATTAGTTGTCCTCATAGAGTGGACCCTGCTTTTTTCCAAAGAAACAAAATTAAACTAAATGAAATTAATCTTATTTATTGTTGAAGACATTTCAGCTTATTTTAAAAATTTTTTTATATATTATGAATAATCTCAAGGCCCTCCCCTAGTGATGCCTGACCTCCACATGCATAAGAAACACTGCATATAATTATTGCAGTGGCTGTAAATACAATTGCAGCTTAATAGACCAAAAATATCAGGCCCATGTGACGTATAAAAAAACATTTTCTAAATAATTGTTGGAGCTGTAAACTATAAATGAGCAGATGTGTCATGTTGTATGAGTAAACAATCAAAAAAAGTTATAAATAATTGATACCAAAAAAATAAATCCATATTTTTTACCTGAGTACTTGACAGTGAATGAGGCTGAGGTCTTCAGTTGATTGTTCTGAGTAAGCTGACATCTCCACTCTCTGTTGTGATCTTCATTCAGGAGTGTTGTAGTCAGACTGATGTTACAGTGACTTGAGGAGAAATCTGATATCTGGTATCTGGAGTCTGTTATCAGATTCACACCAGCCTGATTCACCCACATCAGCTGATATCCTTCAATACTGACCAAATAACCACAAGAGACTCCATAATAATGACAGGAGAGAGTCACAGATCTGCCTGCTCTGATTTCAGTCTGAGAGGATGATGGAGAGACTGAAACAGACAGACATTATGACTCTTAATTTTTCATGGAAAACATTATTATTATTTAAATATAATTACATAGAATAATAACTGACCACTTAGAACATGTAGATAAACACGTGCATCAGTAACTCGTTGTTTTCCATTCACATATTGTTGGCAGCTGTAACATCCATAATCTTCTTTTGTGGTGTTCATAATGTTCAGAGAGCAGTCAGAGCCCACACTCAGCCTCTCAATGTTGTTCTTCAGTTTCCCTCCAGCAACCAGTTCAACTGTCTCTGAATTTCTGCTATAGAGCCATGTAGTTGATGTGCAGTCAGAAAGAGCATTATTACAGGGCAGACGGACATTTTCACCAGAACTAAAGAATACAAGAGTATCTTCTACTCCACTGGTACCTAAATGGGGCTCAATAAGAGACCACACTATGATTGTCAGAAAAAAATACATTTTCTGTCAAATTCTCTGTTACTTGAAGTAATTTAATGTAACATCTGGAAGATCATTAAAAGATTTGTCATTACCTGTGAGAAGTGAACAGAAAATGATCAGCCCCAGCAAACACACATGACACTTATCTGCCATTTTCTTTTTCTGTCTGTCATTCATTTCTCTATATAGTTACAGCTCCATTTTTAAATATCATTAGCTCATCCTGTGGTTGTGCTTCCTCTGTTCAAAACCAACCAATGTTCAGTGTTGACACTGTGTTACAGCTGCATTTTACTGACATGCTATCAGTGTCTGATGGACAAAATAAAAGTACAGTATAGCATTATGTAATTAATTATATTAAGTGAACCATGTCACACTATGTAGTCCAAAGCAACATCAAGTGTATTAAAAATACGGAATCATAAAACACACACACAGACACACACAGTTTACATAGACTCTCTATGTGTTTTTATGCTCAAAATCCAATATCACTGGTCTGATTTCTTTGTAAGTGCTGTTTTGTTTTTAGTATTTGTTTTTTGTTTGTTCATCATAATTGTGAAAATTGTTTTTCACACTGCTTCAACCTACAGCTATTAGCAGTTCCTCTTCTTTCCTTAAGTAATTTCCTTTTGTGTTTTTCTTTTTTTTTGCTGTACTTGTTATAAACCATTACAAATTAAATTATAGTTCACCCCAAATTGAAAATAAACTCACTATTTACACTCCTTCAATAGAACAAAGAAGCTCATATAGGTTTTAAACAAGTAAAGGGTGAGTAAACGAAGACAGACGTTTCATTTTTGGGTGAACTAACCCTTTAACTAATTGTGGTCCAGGGCTTCTTATGTTTAGTTCCAACTGTTCTTTTACACACACTGACTGCAAATGGATACACACATGTGCCTTTTTTGAGTTTGATTGATTAAGGAAGCATTAAACATTTTGCAGTGCTGGAGAGGTGTAAATTGTTCAAAATACTCTGATTCACTGTTCCCTACAAATAATAACACTAACACAGACCACTTGAAAGAATGAAAAAACAAACAAACAGCAACAACAACAAAAAAAAACTACAAAAAAGCAAATTGACAAAGTGAAACAACCAGAATCAGAACCAGAAAGAGCTTTATTGCCAGCTATGTTCACACATATGAGGAATTTGTTTTCGTGACAGAGCTTCTACAGTGCAACAGAATTACAGAGACAGGACAAAAAAACAGGTAATAAATATATTTTAAGAAGTAGTGAATGCAAATATACAAATTGACAAGTGTATGTACAGCTATATTACTATATACAACATTATATGTGCAGTTGTTATGTGCAAATTGGCATGTAAAGTGTTTTGTTAAATAAGTGTATGTGTGTATAAAGTGTATAGCAGGTAGTGTTGTTGGTTCCACAATTACTATCATTATCAAGTGTTCATGAGATAGTTTGCCAGAGGGAAGAAACTGTTTCTGTGTCGGGCTGATTTGATGCGTAGTGCTCTATAGCGTCGACCAGAAGGTAAAAGTTCAAAGAGGCAGTGTGCTGGGTGTGAGCGGTCCAGAGTGATTTTAGCAGCCCTTCTGCTTGCTCTGGATAAATACAGTTCTTGGAGAGTAGGGAGGGTTGTACCAATGATTTGCTCAGCAGTCCGAACTATTCAACGTTGTCTTCGGAGGTGGGATTTGGTAGCAGAGCTAAACCAGACAGTTATTGAAGTACAGATGACTGATTCAATGATGGAGGTGTAGAACTGTTTCAGCAGCTCCTTTGGGAGGTTGAACTTCCTCAGCCGATGAAGAAAGTACAACCTCTGTTGAGCTTTTTTGACAATGGAGTCAATGTGAGTGTCCCACTTCAGGTCCTGAGAGATGGTGGTGCCCAAGAACCTGAATGACTCCACTGCTGCCACAATGCTCTCCATGATGCTCAGTGGGGGGAGAGCAGGGGGGTTTCTCCTGAAGTCCACTATCATCTTCACTGTTTTGAGTGTGTTGACTTCTGCATGTGCATGCTATTAACCTTTGTACTCTTCTATAGCACTTTTTCGATGTAAATTGTCAAAGCAGCTTAACATAGAAAATTCTAGTAAATTGAAACTGCTTCAATCCAGTTTTCAGAGTTTACGTTGAAGTTAAGTTAATTTCAGTGTAATATAAATTTCACTGCCTAAAGTCCAAACACTGAAAATCTAATTAAACAATGTGCAGCTCCACAAATCCCAAACTAAGCAAGCCAGTGGCGACAGTGGCGAGGAACAAACTTTACCACAACTGACAAAAGTGAAGGAAAAAACCTTTAAAGAAACCAGGCTCAGTTGGGCACAACCAGTTCTCCTCTGGCCCAACTTCCTGTGCAGAGCTGCAGTCTGGGTGCCAGAGGCTGGAGAATGCTGGACGTCCATCGTGGAGAAGCTGCAGGTCTGAGTAGGTCACCGGCGAATGTTCAGGTGAGCCCACAGGATTAATGAGGAGACTCTCGCATTGTTACACAAATATATTGTCAAAACAAACTTTTATTTTGGATGTGATTAATTAGTTAACATTTGCCCAGCACTCTATATAACATTCATGACAAATCTGTTAGGTGTCCTAATGTGCACAAATAATATAAGACTCTTTAGAACATTAAAACAATGAAATCATTATTTGTTTATGAGAATTGTTAAAATGAAGCAGTGACTATATCATTTCTCTTTGTGTTTTCAAAATCATTTTAAGCTATGGGGATTGTTTCCTCCTAAAAAAAAGTGTAGTTATGAATTATTGTGAACATACTGCTTAAATGTTTTCCAATTATCTATCTCATGCCAATTCATAACCTTTTTTAGTAACTAATTTAGTTTTTAATTTGCATGAATTTTTACAATCTCATTTGTACATTTTACAGTTTTATTCAAATGCTAAAACACATTTCACAAATGTTTCCTCCATGTTCCACGATGTCTAAACACAACATCCTTTTCTAATGCTACATAAACACAACCACACCTTCTCACTTCAAAACTCAAACTTTCACAACAAAAGAGCAGCTTGAAGCTTTCAAAAACGTAAACACTATACACATCTAGGGCCGGAGCAAGCCGAACCGACGCTCTAGGCAATGGACTAGCACGCCGCCCTCAACCCGAAAGTGAAAACGAACCTGACCAGTTCATAAAGTGAGGATGGGGGGTTGATGTTGCGGATGAGTCAGTACGTTGGGTTGGACGGCAGGGAGCGTTTGCCGCCATCACTATTATGCAAGACCCCTATTATGCAAGTGTTCTGTTGATGTTGTGAATGAAAGTCAGTACGTTGGGTTGGGCGGAGGGGCGCCCTCATTATTATGCCGCTCTAGGCGGCTGCCTAGGTCGCCTCTATGGACGCACCGGCCCTGTTCACATCATTACACACTACAGCCAAACACTTGAAAACACAATGCTCAATTTGTGAGAAGGTTCTTTATTTCATATTTGCCAATGCATATTTTTAGAAACTTTACAGTAACGGATCTTCTTAGATTTCTGCAGAGGATTAGGCATTTAGATTTGTGAGTTTCATATGAAGAGTATAAACCTATAGAAAATGCTGCATGTACACTAACACAACTCAGTGCAAAAACAGAATCTATTGCACACAACAGTACTCTTGAAAACATGATCAGGGTGTAAAGTTTTTTAAATTTACGTTATTCACACACACACACACACACACACACACACACACACACACACACACACACACACACACAAACTACAATCACTGTGTGCCATAATGTCGCTGAGCTGCATCGGGCCACATCACCTCATCCACATCGCAGGCTATATTGTCTCTTGCCAGGTGCCGTGGGACAAATGCCCTGGAATGGCGAATCCATCCTTGGAAGGCCTCCACTGGGATGTCAACACAGGCCAGCTCCATTGCCCTTGGGAGGTTCTCTGTAGTGTATGGTTGTCTGTCATAAACCTTTCATCTCCACGATGAGAAGAACTCCTCTATAGGGTTCAGGAAAGGGGAGTAGGGTGGCAGACAGACGTTTAAAAAAAGGTTACTGTTGGTGGTGAACCACTCTCTGATTTGGTTTGTTCTGTGGATGCGGATATTGTCCCAAATTATCACATAAATGTGATGTGCGGGCCCAGGATGGTGTTGTTGGCAGTCCAGGAGGATGTCTCTTAGCTCCTCTAGGAAGGTGAGGAGACGTTGGGTGTTGTAAGATCCAAGGACAGCATGCTAGTGGACAATCTCTCCGAAAGCATGGTCCAAAGAGATGGTGCAAGGTTGTCTTAGGGGGACCTTCTTCTCTCCTTCCTGGACCTACTCCTCTCCCTTGTTGGCCTCCTCCTCTTCCTCGTTGGTCTGCTCCTCTTCTTCCATGGCCAGCTCTTCTCCCTTATCTGACTCGAATTCCTTCTACCCTGACTCTGCCTTTATTCCATCGTGTTTGTTTGGAATCTTCAGCAAACTGTGCACTCTGAACTTGCTTTTATACATGTGGTCACAGCATTAGCAACAAGTGTCTTCAATTTTGAGGCATTGTGTGTAATGAATGACGCCAGGTGGTCATTGTGTTCAAATACTGCTGACTGTGGCAAGCATTTTGCATCCCATGAGCTTTCATTTGAGAAGTTCTTTTGCAACTTGTGTACAGTATTACCAAGGAAAATGTGTTTAGATTTATGAGAACGGAGGATTGTGTTTTGTGAATTGTGTCTTCATGTGAAATGTGTTTATGATATTGGAAAATGATGGCTAGATTTAGTAAATGTGTTTAGACAACTGGTCATTTGGTTTAGAGGATTGGCTTTTGTGTTTTAGCATTTGAGAAAAACTGTACTATGATTTGTTCATCTCCCAATAGCGGTTGGGTTTAGAGGTGGGGTTTGGACATCTGAACCCAAATCAGACATTTTTGTGTGACAAGTCGTATGAATTTGTACGAATTAACCAGTAAACTAACAACACGTAAAATAGTTATGTTATAGTGAGATACGGCTGATATATAAATCACTATTTTAATACTAAGTGTTCTCATATATATTAAATGAGAACGTTAAAGGAAAAAATATGACCATTCATTATTGAAGTCATTGTAGCTTAGTTCAATCTTTTTAAAGAGCCCCTATTATACATTATAAAGGGTCATATTTCGGTTTTATGGGTCTCCAACAACATACTGATATGCATACAAGGTTAAAAACACTTTCATGGTCTTATAATATGAATTTATTTTTACCAAATTATCCCAGCGACTCCCATATGAATCGTTCAGTGATTAATCTGTTCCCAAACCCCGCCTTAGCGAAAAGCTAATCTGCTCTGATTGAACCAATGACAGCCTGTTGCCGTTGGTCGACAGCGTTCAGGGCGAGACAGTAAAATGCCCAGCGCGGTTTATCAAGTCCCCGGGTCGCCAACATTGGTATTGGATCCAATCGCAGCGGATGCCCGAAACACGCTTCAAACTTACTAACACCACAGTAAACAGTACCCGGTTCTCAACAGTGTTATTCAGACACCTCAGCACCGAAAGCAGTGCAGTTAAACACCAGCATATTGCTCTATGCCTAACTATGACACACATTCAGTATTAATCCACACAGCAGCAAAAGCTGAACTCTTCTGAACCTTGAGCCCTGCACATGTGTAGGATCAGCTAACGGTGGCCATAGCAACGACAAACGGCAGTGGAACGAGCTCACAAACTAATTTAAATCCGTAAACAATGCAGCATTCGTCACGTTTACAACGTGGCATTAGACACGATATGTGAATAGAAAGAGTTACCCTGATACAGTACAAGTGGTTACAAGTAACAAAACGCAATTAAAGACATACTTTGCAAACTGGAGAAAACAAGGAGGCAGCCATTTACTTGCACTTATGACGTGTCATGGGCCAGGTCTGATTTCATTAATTATCTTTCATTTTGAAGCTTTTCTTTCTTCTCAGCTGTAGATCATTTCTATTTGCAATCACTGCTGTGGCACCTCTTGCGTGAAGTGTTATATGTTTTCAGGGCTTACCTGTACTCTGCTTTGCCCAACGATCACATCCCCATGTAGCGCTCACCAGCGCTCCTCCTCTGTCCTCTGACAAGCTATCTCTGCGGGCTACCATCGCGCTCACCCTAAGCCTTCGTAAGCCTTTCAAGTGCTGCGCACCTGCCCAAAGCCTAGTGTGCAGCAGCCTGCCTTTTTTTTGACTTTGTGCCTAATAAACTGTCCTTATTTTGCCCGCATCTCTGGTGTATTGTCTGTCCATTACAAAATGAAGGAAGAAACTAATCCATGAGCTGTGTACTGATTGTCCCTGTCCAGCTCTGTCAAAGTCTCATACATCAGTAGTCTTTTCTGATCCTTCCTTTAACAAACGGCCAATGAATCGCCCATTGTAAGCGTGCAGATTTGCTGAACCACTCCTTTCCCTCACACTTCCAATAATATCAAGGTAAGCACAGCATCTTCATAACTCAGGATCTGTTTGTCTTTGCTGCTGTGTTAGTGGGCGGGGCTGCAGGTTTAAATTTTCCCGGGTTTGCGTGCACAACAATTAGGTGGGGCTTATGTTTTGTATCCACGTCACGCCAAAACGGCTAAAGACTCGTTATCAATACGATTCATTCAAACCACTATGAGTCTTTTTTTTTTTTTTTAGATCAATAGTTTTAAAAACTGTCTCAGATTTAAGCTTTAGCTGGATATTTCACTTCACTTAGAGCTGTGTTACACACTACATGGAAGTTCATTTTTAAAAACCCATAATAAAGGCTCTTTAATATTTTTAATATAAACTTATTTGAGACATTTTAAGTAATCTTGAGGCCCTCTTTAAAGTCTCCTGAGATGTCCTAGTGGCCCTTAACCCCATTTGAGAGCCACTGCATTAACGGTCCTCAGACATGCTCTCTTCCATAGATCGCTGCTAAAATCTTGCATCTAAAGTAATCCTCTAAAATCTTTCACTATTACCTTCATTAGTTCACTAAAACAGTCCTCTTGGATAAGAGAAATTATACACTAATTGTACAGGAAGGTTGCTTTTGTGTAGATTTGATTAAATAACCAGTTGATATTTATTGCGCTGACAAAACTCCAGTTGCACAGTAATAGTTTTTATTCTAACATCAGCACAATAAGTGTAGTCTGATCACTCGAATAAACTGCTTTTTGTGCCGTGCGTGAGACCAGAATCATTAAATTTTTTTTGACCACCATCACTAATTCTATTTTCTGATTCTTGAAAACTGACTGCAGTCTCTCAGTTCCTCAACAACCTTTAAATAAAGCATGATTCACAGAAAGTGTTTTAAAGGGCATGTTTTGCAGTGTTGCTCAGGTATTATAAAGTTGCATTTATTGCTGACAAAATCTAACACACAAGCAATATAAAAGCGGTTCAGTAATTAGCTTTCAGTAATCAGTCAACAAAAATAATGAATTGATCATTCATTAATTTTCTTTTTGGCTTAATCATTTTATTAATCTGGGGTCGCCACAGCAGAATGAACTGCCAACTTATCCAGCATATGTTTTACACAGCGGATGCCCTTCCAGCTGCAACCCATCACTGGGAAATATCCATACACACTCATTCACACACATACACTATGGACAATTTAGCTTACCCAATTCACCTGTACCACATGTCTTTGGGGGAACCGGAGCACAAAGAGGAAACCCATGCAAACACGGGGAGAACATGCAAACTCCACACAGAAATGCCAACTGATCCAGCTGGGGCTCGAACCAGCAACCTTCTTGCTGTGATGCGATTGCGCTACCCACTGTGCCACCGTGCAGCTCATGATTTGATCCATTTTCATTGTGCAAAAATCCTGAAACAATAACAGTTAATCAATAATAATAATCGATCACTCCAGTTACTCAGATCATTAGGAAGACACGTTTTATTATATAGACATCTCAAACTAGTAACAAATATTGAGTGACATAGTGTGGTTCATTATTAAACATATTTTAACATCATTAAAATAAATTTGGGCTCAGTGGTTAGCACTGTAGCCTCACAGCAAGAAGATTGCTGGTTCGATACAGGTTATTATAACCTGTATATTTACAACATATCTGTACATACAATTCAACATCCAGATCTTTTTGACTGACTGCATCTCTGTTTAATGTTTATTGCCTTTTCTTTCTTGTATTTAATTTTGTGTTGTCACTTGTCACTTTATGTACACTGGAAGCTTCTGTTGCCAAAAC
Organism: Danio tinwini; assembly: GCA_903798205.1. Classification (NCBI taxonomy): domain Eukaryota; kingdom Metazoa; phylum Chordata; class Actinopteri; order Cypriniformes; family Danionidae; genus Danio; species Danio tinwini. Next base: position 7,123,103 of record CAIGQZ010033112.1, read on the forward strand.
AAATTCCTTGTGTGTGTGAAGCACACTTGGCAATAAAACTGATTCTGATTCTGAGTCCTGGCTGGGTCAGTCTGCATTTCTGTGTGGAGTTTGCATGTTCTCCCCGTGTTGGCATGGGTTTCCTCCAGGTGCTCCGGTTTTCCCCAAAGACATGTGCTATAGGTGAATTGAATAAGCTAAATTGGCCATACTGTATGTGTGAGCATGTGAGAGTGTAACGGTGTTTCCCAGTGCTGGGTTGCAGCTGGAAGGGCATCCGCTGTGTAAAACATATGCTGGATAAGTTGGCGATTAATTCCGCTGTGGTGACCCCTGATGAATAAAGACACTAAGCAGAAGGAAAATGAATGAATGAATAAAAATAAATTTTAGATATTGTTTACACTGTAAAAAAATCCAGAATTTCACATTACTCTAATTTTTCACAGTAAATTACATTAGTATCACTTCACAGAATTTAACTGTATATTTTACAGTAGTATGTTGTATTTTAAATTTTATTGTGCAATTAAGGCACTGTAAAAAGCTATACAGTATATTTAGCATGTTAGTAATAGCAATTCAAACACTTTTTTTCTTCTTCTTCTAAAAATATAAACTCTATTATAACATAGAATTTAATACATGAACCTATAGGTTATACTGGCACTTTTATCCCCAGAATCTGAATGTATTGATATTTAGAAATATTAACATTTGGAATATTTATAGTTATTTTACATGATTTTAATATTATAGTATTATTTTTTATAACATGATTGTTTATATTTGTTATTTATTTTAAATTGTCATTCATAGAAAGTCTCAACATTATAACAAACAGATAAACATGTGCTTCAGGTCTATATTGTTCTCCATTCACATATTGTCGGCAGCTGTAAGATCCATAATTTTCTTTTGTGACTTTCTTGATGTTCAGAGAGCAGTCAGGGCCCAGACTCACTTTTCAGGCATATGTTAATAAACACTGTAAGAAATCAGTTTGAAAACACAAAGGTAATCCAGAGAGCAGTCTAATCATCAGTCTGATGTTTTTTTTTTTCTCTCCAGAATTGCATGCATTATCAGATTAGTGTCCTACAGCCATTTTACCTTTCTTTACTTTACTGTTCTACTTCACCCAAAATGCCTACTGGAAACAAATCTTAAGTATTAGAATATAATTATTTACCAGATTATATTTGACAACTTAATATTATGACCAGAAATTGCCAAAAATAAATGACAAATCAAAATGTTGTTGTAAAGTCCAAAAATTACATGTTTTTGCTTTTAAATATTTGTGACTGGACCACAAAATTAGGCTTGTGCTGCGGGGGTTAAAATACATTTAATACATTTTAAATGCAGGGTAAATACATTTTATGGGTCACCATTATTTATTTTTCTTTTATAAAACTCATTACAATATTAAGTGAAGATTATGATTATATTTTGTTTCATGTAGAAAATTTGTAAATTTTCAATATTACATTTTTGATTAGTAATATGAATTTCGAAGAACTTAATTTAGAAATCTTTAAGGTGATTTTCCTAATATTTAGATAGATAATATTTAAACAGTTGTATTTTAGCCAGATATTATCCTAACAAACCATACATCAATGGAACAAAATATTTTTTATTTTTTTTATGATAAATCTAAAAAAAAAACAAAAAAAAAACGAACACTTATGGACCATTTGAAAGTTTTGTGGTCTAGAGTCACGTTTCTTGGACCAGAAAAGTATATTCTTTACTGGAAAAAAATCTAATCAAATTACACTCTTGCTTAGCAATGTTATGCTGTTTTTGACACTCTAAAAATCCAATACTCCAATACTTTTATTATGAAACCCGAAAATGTAATGTTTTGAAAAGTGTACATTTTTTCAGGTTTTTATTATTCATTTTTTAAAGCTTTTTATTTATTTGTTTCATATATTATTTTATGATTTTTATGTGTACTCATTCTGATAAGGGTAGCAAATTTTGTATACAATATTCAGTTCTATATGGTCTGTCAACAAACACCAAGTAAATGCACTAAAACTTTAAATGACATATTAAAACACAGTAAAAAAAAAAAACGTATGCTTAAGTTGAAAATTGAATTGAAAATTTTAGTTAAGTCAGTTATTAAAGACACACAATACAGCCAAAAGTCCATGATAAATGCAAAGGTATACTACAAAAGCTGAGATGACATTGGGATATTGAAGCATATATATATATATATATATAAAATTCAGTCTCAAGAGGAAAATCCACAAACATATTCACTGTCAGTCCATTTTATTTAAGGTATTTTCATATTATTTAAAATCTACTCAGTAAAGTCCCCAATGTAAAATGAACACTGCTCAATCCTAATAAGCACCTCTGCCCTCTTTGTATTCTGCCTTTCAGTTCCAGTGTTTTCAGATGTGAACGCACACTCAAGCACAAATATCTGAGGTCATTTTCCACCTTAGACTAGTTGGTGTAATTGATCTCACATTTCCTCCTCAAGCTGTGATGCTGTAAGCTTAAAATATTTCTCATATAAATTTATGTAAATCCCAAGTTTGGATTTCACAGAAATTTAACAAATTAGACAAAAACCTCTCAAATATTGTTCACACATATGTCTAAATCTGTTAAGTTAGGTTAAAGTGTTTGAGGAAACCGATTGCGGCAAACTATTTAAATTATATAAGTTAAAATATAAGGGGCGACGCATGGCACAGTAGGTAGTGTGCATGAGTTTGCATGTTCTTCCTGCGTTCGCGTGGGTTTCGTCCGGGTGCTCCGGTTTTCCCCACAGTCCAAAGACATGCAGTACAGGTGAATCGGGTAGGCTAAAATTGTCCGTAGTGTATGTGTGTGAATGAGTGTGTGTGGATGGTTCCCAGAGATAGGTTGCAGCTGAAAGGGCATCTGCTGCTTAAAAAAACGTGCTGGATAAGTTGGCGGTTCATTCCGCTGCGGCGACCCCTGATTAATAAAGGGATTTAGCCGAAAAGAAAATAAATGAATGAATGAAGTTAAAATATTTACTATATTAAAGTATTTACTATATTAAAATATATAAGTTACACTAACTTATTTCATTTAGTGATTTTCACAGTTAGGTTTTACAGTGTACGTCATTTCAGCGGTTCAAAACTGATCCTTTCCAACTTTATTTGTCAAGCACTTTAAAACTGTATAGTTTTTTTTTTTACATTTGCAAACAGCTACATAACACACTGCAAGTATATATACAATTACATTTACAAAGTGCAAATAAATTAGGCTGTAGCTGGATAGATGAAGAAGACATTTGAAATATGCTGTATTTAATGTTGTGTATAAGTTCAATATGAGCGATAGGAAAGTGACCTTAAAGCAAAATGTATATAGTCATTGCATTGCTATCTCTATTTCTAATTGTAAGCAGTTTTAATTCTAAAATTGTTGATGTCAAAAATTGATCTGGGTGGTAGTCAGGGTCATCCTCTGTTTTCTTAAAAACAAAAAAAACAAACATAAAAATAGATGTTTTAATATTTAAAGATTGAAAATCTTCCAAAAAGATTAAATCATCAGATTGTTTAAAACTTACCGGCTATCCTTGCCCAGATGAGCTGTAGAAGAATCACAGTAGGAGCTGCAAACACTGCAATCTCAACCATAATCACAATCACTGCAGGACACATGTAGACAGATGAAAGTAAAAAAAAATTCAAGGGTGCACTTTCAAACAACTACAGAAATGTACAGCGCAATGAACAATTATATTTACTTTTACAGCATTTATAAATTTATTGACTGTTAAATTGTTAGAAATGAACAGCATTGAAAAGTTGATTCATACCTCTAAATAATAATCCAACAGTCTTACTGACTTCAGCTTCTGATGTTGTGTCAGCTGCATCTGTGGATCATGTCTGTTAATTCAGTTCATATACAGTATATAATGGTATATTTTACAATTTATCAAGACTTGCTATTACTTGAAAAGAATTCAGATTTTTTCAGTGAGTTTTAAGAGAGACAAGACAAACAATAAAGTATGTAAGAGCAACTACAAAGCACTTGTGGTGTCACCAACTGTCCTGTGAGTGGCACTATAGTGGAGTGTGTGTAGTGATGTGAGAATGAGAGAGAAGGAGAATTGTCTGAACATACAGTTAAAACCAGAAGTTTACATACACTCTAAAAAAAAGGAACAAAACCATTTAAAAAAAACAAAATGTCTGATGGTAAATCTTACTGAACGTTTACTATTTTAGGTCTGTTAGGATTACCTAAATCATTTACATTTGCTAAATGCCAGAAAAATTAGAGAAATTTTTTTGAGAACTTTTTATTAATGTCTAGACAGTCAAAAGTTTACATGCAATTCCTTGGTATTTTTTTTTTTTTCCTTTAAACTGTATAACTTTGGTCAAATGCTTTGAGTATCCTTACACAAGCTTCTCACAATAGTTTGCAAGAATTTTGGCCCATTCCTCCTGAAAGTATTGATGTAACTGAGTCAGATTTGTAGGCTGTCTTGCTCGCACAAGCTTTTTCAACTCTGCCCATAAATTTTCTATAAGATTGAGATCAGAGCTTTATGATGGCCACTCCAAAACATTCACTCTTTTGTCCTTAAAGCACATTTGAACTAATTTGGCGGTATGCTTAGGGTAATGGTCTGTTTGGAAGACTCATTTGTGACCAAGTTTTAATTTCCTGGCTGATGTCTTAAGATGTTGCTTCAGTATTTCTACTTAATGTTCTTTCTTCATGATGCCATCTATGCTGTGAAGTGGACCAGTCTCTCTTGCAGCAAAACAGCCCCATAACATTATGCTGCCCCCCCATACTTCAAAGTTGGGATGGTGTTCCTAAGCTTGTAAGCTTTCCCCTTTGTCCTACAAATGTAACACTGGTCATTATGGCCAAACAGTTCAATCTTAGTTCCATCAGACCACAGGACATGGTCTTTTTCCCAGTGTAATTTAGCAAATTGTAATCTGGCTTTTTTGTTGATTCTTGCTTGTTGATTTTCCCATGATGTTACACAAGGAAGCAGTGTGTTTGAATTTTTCCTTAAATACTATTCAACAATTGTGCCTCTAATTAACTCAAATGTTGTCAATTAGCCAATCAGAAACTTCCAAAACCTTGACACCATCATCTGAGCTTTTTCAGAGGCATAATAATCTTATTGTATATAAACTTTCAAGACTTTCAAGAAAAGTTATAACAATTTCTCAAAAAATATCTCATTATTCTGCCATTAAGCATAACAGAAACAAATTTGATAACCCTAACTTACCTAAAAGAGAAAAAGTTTAGTCACATTAACATCTGACTTTTTTTTTTAATGGTTATGTGGCTTTTTATACAGTGTATGTAAACTTCTAGTTTCAACTGTACATGTGGTGCATTCCAAATGGGATATATCAGACTCTGAAGGGTACTTCGTAGTGAAAGAATTATGGCCAGAATAATTAAGTGTCATTTCAAATGGAAGAGATCAAAACTGGACACTTTGAAGAGCAATATTATATTTCGAAAAATAGAACACTTCAGAAAAAATAATAATTTAAGCAGGGAAGCTGTTTGGTAATCCTCTAATCCATACAGTAGGTCTCAAATTGGATTCCTGGAGGGCGCAGCTCTGCAGTTTTGCTCCAATCTTAATCAAACACAGCTGATTCAAGTAATGAAGTGTTCAAGACTATACTAGAGACTATTCAGCAGGTGTGAGTTGAAGATGGTTGGAGCTAAACTATGCAGAGCTGTGGCCTTCCAGGAACTGAGTTGGAGACAACTGCTCTAATCCCTCCAGAGGGACCCTAGGGCATAGGGATGAGCCTATCAAAATGGATTCCACCCATGGTGTCAGTCTTATGTCTCGACTAAATAGCACCACTGAAGTGAGAAAGATGATCATTACCTTGTGTTGGGCTTTGGAGTGTGTTTCTGTTTGAAGGATCCACAGATTTTGTGGTGCTGACAGGAATCACTGGAGTCGTTGCATAATTTTGGGCTGTTCAAGATCATACAACAAGGATGTTCTTTTAAAGGGTACTGCTTAAGTGACATGCTGTACCCCTAAAGGCACTTTTTCTGAGAGTGTATTGTACAACATCATTATACTAAACAGAACATTCATATTTTCTTCCTTCTGTTTGTAATCATCAAAAAAGTAAGCAAAATTCTTAAATAATAACCTAAGCAGAGAATAAAAATCCCACTTGATAAGCTAAAACCAGACAACATTGGTGTTATGCTTCTCTAATTCCCCTGAAACTGATTTATACAATTTCCTACCTGAGTACTTGACAGTGTATGAGGTTGAGGTCTTCAGTTGATTTCTCTGAGTAAGCTGACATCTCCACTCTTTGTTGTGATCTTCATTTAGGAGTTTTGTAGTCAGACTGATGTTACAGAAATTTGAGAAGAAGAATATCCGATATCTGGAGTCTGTCATCAGATTCACACCAGCCTGATTTACCCACATCAGCTGATATCCTTCAATACGAACCAAAGTATCACAAGAGACTCCGTGATACAAATGCAGCTGACAGGAGAGAGTCACAGATCTGCCTGATCTCATCTCAGTCTGAGAGAGTGATGGAGAGACTGAAACAAAAAACAAGACATGTGAGTTCAAATGTGTGCGTTTAATAAAATAACTCCCCTTTTTAATCTATGTAATGGCATAACTACCATGAAGAAAATGCAAAAAAACATGTTCGTCAGTTTCTTGTAGACGTCCATTGAGATATTGTAGGCAGATGTAAAGACCATAATCTTTTTTAGTGGCTTTCTTGATGTTTAGAGAGCAGTCAGAGCCCAGACTCAGTCTCTCACGTCTCTCTGTGTGTTTCTTCAGTTTCCCTTTAGTAATCAGTTCAACTGTCTCTTTATGTCTGTTATAGTTCCACGTAGTTGTTGAGCAGTCAGAACAAGCATTATTACAGGGCAGATGGACATTTTCACCAGCACTGAAGAACACATTGGTCTCTCCTACTCCACTGATACCTGAAACAAAGTAATGCATCACAATTTATTTGTATATTTATATTTAACTTGCTCACCAGTGTTGTGGAAAGTATATGGAAGTATGTTTACCGGTAAAAATTGAGCAGAGAATTATCAGTTCCAGCAGAAACATGTGACACTTATCAGCCATTTTTAGTTTCTGTCAGTTTTCCAGATTCTCACAGCTGAGATGTAGTGACCATTCAACGGCATGATGCACATTACGAAGAGAGAGAGAGAGAGTTATTCAAAATTCCCACTCCCACCAGTCTAAATTTGTTTCAGAGATGATCACAGATATGTTACAGTTTGTTACAAGGTTATATCTAGGTTATCTATGCTATTTACAATGTCCTGTTAAACAATCTCCTGCCTGTTTCTGTTCATTATATGACAATATCTTAGAACCATGTTTATATACAAACAAACTCCAAGAATAAATGTGGTTGTATATGCTGCACAAAAAAAGGAGGAAGTTAAAATCCATTGCAAGAAATGTAAGAAAAAATCATTATAATAATATAATGTCAATGAAATGTTTCTAAATATTTGACTCTTAAAAGTACTCATTAATGAAAAATGTAATCAACCAGAATCATTCATTTATTTATGATTCCAGTTATCTTTCTCTTTTCTTGAGATTTCAGTTCACTTACAGCTCTGTTAAATAAAGCACGCCTGAGCAGTCAGAAACCTCAAGCACAGAAATACATTAAGACAGGATGTTAAGCAATAACATTTTTTAAAAAGTTGCAACATCATTTACAATAAACATTCAATCACAGTTTTGACCTTATATGGTCCTTCGGCAGACTAACAGAAATCAAGCATTATGTTGGTTTAGGCAGAACGCATAAGTAAAGCTTGCGGCAAATGGTTTAGTTTTGAGGGTTTGACTGGCTGCTCTGCCCTCTCTGTCAACCCATGGCTGCATGGACATCCTTATGAAGTTTTTCCCTAGCCTAAACCATATACTTAACTCTAACTGTATGCTTAATACAGAAATATGAATTTACTTAAAGTGATGGAAATAGACCTTTTCCTGACGTAAACAGATTTTTCAGTAAACTGACAGAATGAGCAACTATGGCAGCTAGCCCCAAAGTAACTGGCAAAACAAAAAAAATAAATATATTAGGAGATTATGTTTAACAAAATAACAACCAAAGTTTAGTATTAATATGTTAAAGCTTTGAAGAGGTACAACCTCAGAAACCACCAGGCATTATGACATCAAATTTGTACAGAGGCAGAAAGTTCAGCAACTTTTGTCATGGAGCATCAAAACAAGCGGATCCATGAGTGACATTTTAAGTTTTATGCATGATATCAGTAAAATCACGTAATTACTTATTATATCAATGTTTACTTATTGTTTTATAACATTTGACCAAAAGGTGTCACTGTTACTGATTTGATGTGGTGTGGTTAGTGTGAGGTGTCAATGACACAACTCAAGTTTGGTGTCAATATGTTTAAGCGTTGCAGAGATACTCTTAGTTACTCTTAGACCCCGTTTACACTAAAATGTTTTAGTTTAAAACGGCGTTTTAGAATGAAAATGGTTCGCGTCCACACTGGCGTTTCACCCAGCTTTAGATGGAGTTTGGCAACATGTCAACACATTTGGTGATGAATTTAATAAACATCATTTCATCTAAACACATGAAATCCATCACATTTTATCAGCATGGTCTGAAGATCTTAAGACAAATTTGTGAAAATCTGATCAAAAGTCCAGGTTCAAAGAGATGTGTAGACCATTTTGATGTGGTCATGTCATTGGCCCACGAACATTTCCTGCTTGTTATCAAACTATTTCATAACTGTAACAAGAGGCAACTCAATCATAACTTAATGTTAAAATAAAGCTGTCATAACATTATTTATCAAGATGTGGCTCTTTTTGGATTCTCAGAAGCTATAGAAATAAAAAATGTAAAACAGGAAATACGTAGGGACCATTGTTTTTGTTTACATTCCTTAAAATGGTCTGTAGGTGAATTGCATACACTAAATTGGCCGTAGTGTATGAGTGTGTGAATGAGACAGTGTATTAATATTCCCCAGCACAATAAGTTAATGCATTAGTCTTCCCTCAGTGCAGGTTTGTGCCAGAGTAAAAGGCGGTTCATTACGCTGTGGGTGAGTGACTGTTAATGATCAATTAGCAAGCAGTAATCTGCCAGTTTCAGTGCAACTTGATGAAACCCAGTTACATCTGATTCAAAATATTGTTTTAAATAAGTATGCAGTCAGAAGCTCACCTTGGTAGTGAAAACTATTACATTAGAAATAGAAAGCTTCCTTGCCATCTACCACTTGGCCAACAAGGAAAAACACTGAATAAAGCTGCGGTCACACTAGAGTTTGTGTGTGCGAAATTCTGTCGGACGGCGCTGCGAAAAAGGGCACGATTAAACAAGATGATTAGACATTAAAAAAGCGAGCGATTGATCCATGTTTTAAATTTCTGTCATGTTTTGATCCTTGATTGATCTCATGCAGTCAAAAGATGCGATTTCGCAGGTCACAGTTTACCAAGCTTGAACTTTGCACCGCAGCAACCTGCGAAACTTGACACATGACCTTGCATTTCCAGTCTGACGCATTTGCGTGCATATGAATGGAAGTGTATGGGGAGAAAAGTCCAGTGTGACCGCAGCTTAAATGTCTTCAGGATTTGTCAAATATTGTGTCTGGCCCCTAATTAATTTAGAGGGTAAGGAAGACCTTTATTAACTCCTGTGTGTGGTCATAAGATGCAAGCTAATCCCAGATTTATTGGCCCTTTCAAGGGAAGACAACAAATAGAATCCGGCACTTGCCTACTCTAACTTTCTCAGTACTGGATTCAGTGCTAAATTTCTTTCACTCACCTGTCCTTCTCACCATAGAGCCTGGTTTTCTGGCAGATCCCTCTCTCCCTGTGGTCAACTGCGTTACCTATGAGTATCTTCTTGACAGGGAGTGGTAAGGATCAGAAAATCTCTCATGGGCCCCTAGAAACTATCTGATCCTTCTCTTCTGTCTGTGTTTCATAAAAAAATCCAGACCACCACAGTGTCAAGGCTTTCTATCTTCAGGAGCAGGCCATGGAAGAGGGGGTACTATCAAACTATAGGCTATCTCACCTAATATCAATGATCTCCTTCTTCTGAATACTAGCATCTGCACCTTGTCATCATGCTCATAATTCTCTGCATGTACAGCACACCCCTCAGTAACAGATATTGAGCTCTCACTAACTCTACAGTCCTAATCCACAATCTCCCATGTTCCTGTTTCCCATCCACAATTTCAAAACCCTGTAACTGCAAGTATCAATTTAGCAGCCATTCAATCACTAGCTCACACCAAAAATATTTGGAAGGGATGCGCATTTAAAGAACCCCTATTATGCGTTAAATAGGTCATATTGTGGTTTTAAGGGGTCTCCAACAACAGGCTGATATGCATGCAAGGTCAAAAAACACTTTCATTGTCTTATAATTTGCATTTAGTTTTACCTAATTATCCCAACAACTCCCATATGATTCATTCAGCGATTCATTTGTTCCTAAAAGCCTCCTTAGCGCTATTATTATTAGATAATCTGCCCTGATTGGTCCGATGACCCAGTCTGTTGTGATTGGTTGACTGTTTTCAGTGTGAGACAGAGAAATGCCCAGCACAGCTTTTTGAAGGGGTCAGAGTGCAGAGTGTATGTGTGAGCCCAATGCAGGAGTGCATTAAAGCAATGCAGTTTAACACCAGCATATTGCTCTATCCTTAAACATAAGTCAAAACACTGACACACATTCAGTATTAACTCACACAGCAGCAAAAGTTGAACTAGTTTAAAACCTGACCACCGCACGTGATGGTGGCCATAGCAATGACAAACGGCAGTGGATCGCAAGCTCACAAACGCATTTAAATTCATTTCAAGAGTTCACACTTAGCTGATGATTGATTATAAGCAAGTTTGGCATGCTGTCCCGGGAGAGAGCCCTGAGCCCAAAGGTCTTTGAGCCCTGGGCTCCCTCCCGTTTGCAGGGCGAGAGGGGAGCTTTGAGCTCAGGTAGATCTCGAGAGCTCCCCCTTGTAAGAGTTGGTGACAGAAAATAGTTGCTACGGAGAGGTATGCTTATGGATAAAGTTTGACTAGTGCTAAATTTAGATTGTTCAATTAACTTGTAGTGCATGTTTTTGGAACGTGGGAGGAAACCGGAGAACCCGGGGAAAACCCACGCAAGCACGGGAAGAACATGCTAACTTCACACAGAAACGACAGCCAGTCTGTTAAAGGACTTGAACCGGTGACGTTCTTGCTGTGAGGCCGCAGTGCTAGTCACTGGGCCACCGTGCCGCCCTATGAAAGGAAAAGAGGAGGAGTAGGGGTGGAAGGGGGGATTCTTCAAACGAAGATGACTGTAGTAGGAAACCCTGGCTCTTTATAGTGGGTTAGAAATCGTCTGATTGGTTGGTCATACATGGTTAATGCATGACCAGCTGTGTTCAATCATAATCACGTGATCCTCTCGAAATTAGTTTATAAATAAACTTCACTTCAAGAGTTCAAACTTAGCTGATGATTGATTATAAGCAAGTTTGGCATGCTGTCCCGGGAGAGAGCCCTGAGCCCAAAGGTCTTTGAGCCCTGGGCTCCCTCCCGTTTGCAGGGCGAGAGGGGAGCTTTGAGCTCAGGTAGATCTCGAGAGCTCCCCAAAATGCTTTTACTCGGGACAGCAGCCGCGTATTTGAAGAACCCCCCAAAAGGCAAAAAAGAAAAATGCAATATCCGGCTGCTGGGTATAGAGATAACCGGCTGCAGGGTATAAGTGCTACGAGGTAGTACTGGGAAAATGTCATTGCTGAGGCAGTGTTGTAGGGGTGAATGAGATTCAGTGGAGCGTCTCTGTTTAGCAGAGGTGTGATGGTAGTAAAGTTAAGTTATACTTCTGTATAGACGTTTGACTACTTGGTAGTGCTGGAAGTGTATCAGAATATGACTGGGTGGAAGTGTATGTGGGCTCGGCTGAGCGTCACTGCTGGGGCAGTGGTGTAGAGGGAAAAGAAGCTCGGCTGAGCGGCTCTGCTGCTGCAGAGGTGCGTAGGAAGATGGCAATGGAAGGGAAAATGCACCTTCACAGAGACGTTTGCCTGCTTGGCAGTGCTGGGGGAGTGTATCAGAAATGGATGATTAATTGGATGTGTATATGAGCTCGGCTGAGCGTCACTGCTGGGGCAGTGGTGTAGAGGGGAAAGAGGCTCGGCTGAGCGTCTCTGCTGCTGCAGAGGTGCGTTGGAAGTCAATGGTAATACGCCTCCACAGTGGCGTTTAACTGCTTTGGCAGTGCTGGGAAGTGTATCAGTAATGAATGATTAAGTGGAAGTGTAAATGAGCTCGGCTGAGCGTCACTGCTGTGGCAGTGGTGTAGAGGGGAAGGAAGCTCAGCTGAGCGTCTCTGCTGCTGCAGAGGTGCGTTGGAAGTCAGTAAAAGAAGGATAATACGCCTCCACAGAGACGTTTAACTGCTTTGGCAGTGCTGGGGGAGTGTATCAGTAATGGATGACTAGGTGGAAGTGTATATGAGCTCGGCTGAGCGTCACTGCTGTGGCAGTGGTGTAGAGGGGAAAAAAGCTCGGCTGAGCGTCTCTGCTGTTGCAAAGGTGCATTGGAGGTCAGTAATAGAAGGGAAATACGCCTCCACAGAGACGTTTAACTGCTTTTGCAGTGCTGGGGGAGTGTATCAGTAATGAATGATTAAGTGGAAGTGTGTATGAGCTCGGCTGAGCGTCACTGCTGTGGCAGTGGTGTAGAGGGGAAAGAAGCTCGGCTGAGCGTCTCTGCTGCTGCAGAGGTGCATTGGAG